>CM032665.1:42640495-42652833 GCA_019095985.1 Streblospio benedicti
TGGATGACGTAAGGTAATTTTTAATGTATCTGCTCAACGACATCGTACTATTCGTGTACGTGAGAAAGGTGCTATATGAAACTAGATCAAAAGTATTCAAAGAACACGGCACCGCTAGAACAACTTTGACTCATGGGCAATTAAGATATATACTGAAACGATGTATACTCGCTAGAACAACGTTGACTTATGGACAATAAATTTGTTTACTAAAATGTTTTGGAAATCATGATCAAAAGTACACAACTACAATAAACCAGCCACAAATAAAGTGCCACTGCCTATTTATTGATCCTACATGTATTATTTGTGGCTGGTATATTGTAGTTGTGTACTTTTAATCATGATTTCCAAAACATTTTTGTAAACAACTCTATTGTCCATAAGCCATTCTATCATTCCGTACAAAAATCTCCGCCAATAACCCACGCTGATTGGTCAATCAGCGTGCTCAATTATGCGATGGAATGAACGCACCAGAGCGCGCGGAGACCACTACTACGGCGCTAGTCTAAACTCCTCACATTATCAATACAGCCGCTGACGTCACAAGGCGTGTCCTGTGTAGCGGAGGGCAAAAGTTTAGACTAACGCCGTAGTAGTGGTCTCCGCGCGCTCTTTTTGGCAAAATTGACTTGCAATGAGAATGTTATAATATGATTTATTTTAAAATAAAATGGATTTTAGTCATGATAGAATGGTGATTGACGACTCGATTGTCGTGTCAATCGCAAAATTGAGCATGCTCAATTTTGCGATTGACACTCCAATCTCGTGGTCAATTCCGACAATGTTGGTCTAGCGACACTGTGTTCTTTGAACACTTTTGATCTAGTTACATAGTTAGTTAGTTAGTTAGTTAGTTAGTTAGTTAGTTAGTTAGTTAGTTAGTTAGTTAGTTAGTTAGTTAGTTGCTTGGTTGACTGGTTGGTTGGTTGGTTGGTTGGTTGGTTGGTTGGTTGGTTGGTTGGTTGGTTGGTTGGTTGGTTGGTTGGTTGGTTGGTTGGTTGGTTGGATGGCTGGCCGGCCGGCCGGCCTGGCCGGTCAGGCAGCCAGCCAGCCAGCCAGCCAGCCAGTCAGTCAGTCAGTCAGTTACAAATGAACGAAACACAATGGTTGCTTCAGCAGCGGAGCTGAAGTGACACAATAAACAGCTTTCTATGCAGCCTAGATATATGTAACACATTTCCAGTAATTTGCGATGCATGTTACATTGTGTAGATGTGCACAGCTCTTGGGGAACGTCTAGTATGGCTTCATCAAGAATTACAAGACTGTGCTACTGTTACAAACCTAGATTGGTTTTGATGGCACATGCATTAACATTACATTCATATTCCTCAAAACAAATAATCAAAGTAGCACCTCATTATCTCAAAATGGCTTATCTCACATAGTTTTTCTTTGCTCGACTTTAGTTTCATTTCCATCTAACCACATTCTCAACATACATAAGCTGGCTATCTCAAAAGTTGCCTCGAGCATTGTACTGGTCTCCCGTGCATGTAGTTGATCCCCACTGGCACCTTGAACATTGTACTGTTCACCGAACACTTGGCAATAACGTGTTCCTCAAGGAATTCAAATCAAGAACCAAGTCTTATGGTGATATAGCAGCACCTAAAATTATGGAATAAGCTTCCTCTGTCCATAAAACAATCAAAGACTCTTACTATACCATTTTAAAATCTAAATTAAACCACCATGTATTTAAGGAGGCCTACAAGCACATATGAACATTCCCTGGAATTTGTGCTATAAAGATATTATTATATTGTATTGTATAACAAACACAGACATTCAGGATTACGCATTGCATCTTTTGGCAGACGCAGCGTGTGGCTGCATGGAGAAGATCAAGATGGCCGGGTCGATGTACATGTAATAAAAATCTAAAGTCGTGAGAGCAAGACTTTGATCATGACTATAAACCACCACATTTACATTTATTATATCCTCACGTATTGCACTGTGCTCCTGACACTCTGACACGACGAGTTCACACATTTTGTCCCCGTGGGCACCTTGAGTATTGCACTGCCCTCCAACACTTTGAGATACCGACATTCTCTCCCCACTGTCAGATCCTGGAGGACCCGCAGTTCGGCTGCATCGAGAAGATCAAGACTGCGGGGTCGACGTACATGGCCGCGTCGGGGCTGACGGCGGAGAGCGACCTGGCGGACCACGGCCACGTCGCCGCCGTCGCCGCCTTCGCCTTCGCCGTGCGCCGCCAGCTGCTCGTCGTCAACGACAACTCGTGGAACAACTTCAAGCTGCGCATCGGTACGTGCTCACAGGGTGAGGGTTAAAACCCGCTTTACACTTGAGCGATCATGGGCGAATCCGTGCAACGCATCTGCACGTATTCTGTCACGTGTCAACTTCGGGGTATTGTGGCGGCATTGAACGTAGTAATAATGCATGGTACGACACGTTTCTGAGGCAAACGAAGTGTTACTTATATGTGTGAATGTTCTGCGATCCATAGACGCACCATAACTATTTGTAACGAACCTAAACTAACCAGTATATTCGTCAACAAATTTTGAACATGTTCAAAATGTCCTGGCGAATTTGCCTGTTCGCCATTGCACATAGAGCTACGTGGGTGGAATTCGCTATAGTGTAAAGCGGGTTTTAGGGTTAGGGTGAAGGTTAACCGTGCGCATTGATATGTTCTTGTTGGCAGGGTTGGAAACCCTGACCCTAGCCCTGTGCATTGTTACGTTCTGGCTTCAATGTTCATGTGTTTCAGGCATCCACGTGGGTCCGGTGGTGGCCGGGGTGATCGGGGTGAAGAAGCCGCAGTACGACATTTGGGGCAACACGGTGAACGTGGCCAGTCGCATGGACAGCACGGGGCTGCCCGACTACATACAGGTGAGGTGCCTGCCCCCAGCAAGGCAGAAGATGAGAGACATCACTTGGAGAAAAGCCACTACAGGCAGCAGTGAATTAGTCATTGTGTTGTGCTGATGTAGTAAGCGGTATTAAAAGTACACACTTACGTACTAATTTACCTCCTTACTTACCTCCTCACTTACTTACTTGGCATTGCTCAATACCAGATTGGCCTTGACCTTTGTGATGACCTTGACACCTGGCCTTTGATATCTGAACCAGTTGCAATGTGACTGACAAAGTCTATTTCTCTACTGTAGGTGACAAAAGACATCCACAACATCCTGTCGCCCAAGGGCTATGTGTTGGAGTGTCGCGGCTTCGTCCAAGTCAAGGGCAAAGGGGACATGCTGACGTACTACCTCCTCAGTGAGCCGGACCACAAACCAGCATCTAGCTAGCTGATGTGGACCACAAACCTGCATCTAGCTAGCTGATATGGAGCACAAAGCTGCAGTAGCTAGCTGATATATACTTGTGAGGCTATCTTGTGCTACCTGAATCGGACAAAAACTTTGCATTGGCAACTCACATTGACTTAGCAGCTGAATTTGGTGGCTAAAGGATCGAAAACAGAGCTAGCTGCTTGACAAACTGGCAGCGTGTGCTCTGGGGTAGGGTTAGGGTTAGATGTGCATTTACCGTGCCTTCAGTATTACACAATATGCCTGCATGTAAACAATAGTACCTGGATAGTTTGGCTACTGAGGCCCAGACAATGCTTCAAATTCAGTGGGTAGAAAGGTTGCTTACCGTCTATAAATGTTGGTGAATAAAGGTGCAGGATTTCAGGCTTAGGAAGAATCAGTAGTAGGGCAAAACTGCTTTAAAATTGAACAACAATCACTGGCAGATCTGATGGGTTTCGTATGCGCAATCTGCAGCAAACATGCCAAAAATCCTATGAAAATAAGTTATTTTGGTTGGAAAATGGAAGGCGCGAGCGCCCTGGTCTCCCTAGCTGGATCTGGCTTTGACAATAACTGACGGTGATGAACATTGCTGCTTTTATATCATTCTAATATAGAGATATGGAGTGATTATTTTCCTACGTCATGCATGTGTTCATTGTGTGGGTCGGTGATGACCGCTCTAAGTGCTGACGTAGGAAAGATGACGCGAACCGTCCAATGTAGCATTACTCGAACTGCTGCAATGCATTTTCAACTTGTATTGTTATTGAAGCTTATTTACTATAGGTTATTGTCGTGTATTTTTATCATTCACTATAAATTGAGTTTATTTTTGCTGTGAAATGACTCTATGGTACAATTGTGGTCTAACATTTTGAGCTGTTGTTTAGAACGTCATATTTCATATTCTATACTTTTCTATAATTTTTGAAACACCAAGTAAATTGATTCTTTTTTATTTTCCACTTAGCAAAATTATATAAATATAACAGTCACTACAAGAACATTAAGGGTATTTTTATAACACTTTTTAAGAAATGTGTTATGTGAACTGACTTGTAACTTCCTATCAGCTTCTGTAGACTGTGCATTGTTTGTTATACAAGTCCATATAGTCATTGTGATAGACAGCTGCTAATTGTTACGTGAATGTGTCAGGAGCAATAAGCTACACCAACATGTCCAGTAATTGTGTTGTGCTCGATCCATGAGAAAATTGTATGCTGCGCATAACATTTGCGTTATATTCTATTTTCAATCGCTGATTTCATGAGGTTGTGACTCGTTGACCATTATGTTTACCAGATTTTTTATCAATTCTGACCACCATCGCAGTTACACATCTGCATTGTTGAGTATTGAAATGTCTATTTTATAATTATATCTCATGTATTGTACTGGAGTGGAGGAGAATACAGTATAAACATGAAATATATTCTTTTTTGGGGGTACAATTTATCTAATAATAATTATTGGATTATCCATATTTTTAGATAAGAATAATTTATTTTTATGAAGACAAAACAGACACAATTTGGTATGTTATTAAAGTATTTTTATCCATATAGCATGTGGTCCTGTTAAAATGAATACATATTTGTAAATATGCAATATAACGTTAATGTATTACTTTGTCAAAGTCCATAAGCTCCATATTTAGATTTTTACTTATAGTATTTTCTATGAGCAGGTCAGAAGTTGAAAAAGCTGGTTGTGATTTATCCACAAATCCGTCCATATAACAAGTTGCATTTTGTAAGTTGATACACTGAATATTTTTAATAAATCAATTTATGAATGAGAGGTTAAAGAATGAGTGAATGCCGTCCATTAATTTGTTGTGCGTGCATTCTCTTTATTTTTGTTGTTTGAAAAAACATACAGATATTTGTTTCAATGTATTCATACTTCTAAATAAATATACAATATATCGTGTTTTTGTAATTATGACTGATTTTAAAGTGTCAAATTGAACATTATCTGATATTGTATTATTTATATATTGCAATGACAATAAATGGATAAATGAATTATACGTGTAATGTCAGTCCATAAAAACTTAACATGAACATATAAACCAAATAAAGTCCAGATGAATTAAAGGATTGCTAATTGTAAAATAGAAGGAAAACAAAGAGATGCAGCTGTTAATGAAAATGCATTGTTTATTATAATTATACTTTACACACATTCTAGAGATGTAGCCAGCATTAACATATGGCTTGTAAAAAAAATGCTTAGAATTTGCTAGGGGTGGGGGGGGGATAAAAATAATACTGTCTTGTCCGAAATAATCTTTCATGTAATTTATTTGAAATGTGTTTGAAAGTTTAAATTTGTACCAGAACATTAACTATTAATTGTATAGTAATAAACAAAGAAATCTTTATTAACTTGATAGTAACAAATAATGAAATCTCTTAAATGGACAACCAAAATACTGCACATAACTCAAACATTAAACGAGACACAATGCATCCACATGCTTTGTGATCTCACTCAACAAGGACACTTTTTAGCATTCCCTCTTGCATGGTATAGTGCTTTAACTGATCCTGCTGTGACTGCTCCAAATACAGTACTGACCACGAGTACAGTAAACAATATGCCTGCCACTGGTGCTGAAAAACAAAACATGATTTTATATGTGCATTGTAATGTATCTGACCATGCAACACTCAGTCTTTTACATAAACTTTTTGATTTCAAAATTATGTCAGACATAAATACATGAAGAATGAAAACTGCAGTCATCATTAAATCGAGGATTTTCTGAATTTATCATTGATTGTCAAGGACCAAGTGAGCATTGATGACTAACGTGACAAAGTTTTCAACATTCCAAGAAATACTATGTCATACGTCCATGAGTCATAGTCTATATAGTATATGACGTGTGATCAAATGTCTTAAAAATCGAAATTAGGACCCCTTGCCTTAATCATATTATAGCATTAGGACCCATTGATGTATGTACTAGGAGGTGTAAAAATGTACCCCATACATAGAGCACGTCTGTGCCATTAGCCACAGGGTGGACAATTGTAATTGTCTGTGTTCCGGGTACCGAGCACGTTTCTAATACTATATTGAAATAGCTGTAGGCATGTTCATAGTATCTAGTGGCTCTGATGGGCAAGCATGGTTGAGAAAACTCACCATACCGAACTGTACACTATTGCACATGTCTAGTATCTTCTACTGTTAGGGCCCAATATGTCGTTGTTCACCTTCAACAATGACAGACTTGTGGCAGTAGCAAAAGTCACGGTATTTTGATGTAGAGAGTGTGATGTTGTGAAGCATATTTATAAATTGCCATTGCATATATAAGTTCCCTACCCATGGAGCTGTAGTCAATGACGCGGTCGGGGCGCTTTCGTTCGGCGGCCGGGTCGTCTTTGACCTTGAAGCCAAACGACACAGAGTAGTTGGGGCCTTGCTGATCCTCCTCTGTTAGGTCAGCTGCTCGCTTCATGCGATGAAGGCCGGAATTCTGAGCGTCTTTGGAGCAATCTCTCTGTAAGGATCAATGGGTTATGTTATTGCAAGCCGCTGTATTCATTGTCAAAGATTGGAAAACAATAAGGTAACTTAAGGGACTGTAATTTCAACCCTGCTATCATTTAACATTATTTTTGATATACAGAAAACAGAAAGAAAGAGAATATAATATCATTTAACATACCGTCACACGAATTAATAACAGTTCTGTCTTCAGTACTATTAGTGTATAATGAGGCAGTGTAGATAGACAGGAGGGAAGGAGATATATGTGAGGTTTCCAAGAGTTCAACCTCATAACCGCATCTCGGCTAAAATATCTACAGTCCCACAAAACCAGACCACATCCCATCTCTACCCTACCTCCATTACTACCACATCTCATCTCTACCACACCCCATTTCTACCACCTCTTATATCTACCACAAACACCCATCTCTACCCCCCCCATCTCTACCCCCCATATCTACCACCCCTTTCTCTACCACAAACACCCCCATGTCTACCCCCCATATCTACCACACCCCATGACTATACCCCCCCACCCTCCGCCTCCACCCACCAGCTGCCTGCAGTGCTCCACCACCATCCCCCCCCCCTCCCCGCCCTCACCACCCATCGGTTTCTGGCACTGCTACCCCCCCCCACCCGTCCTCATCACCCACCGGCAGTTTCTGGCCCTACCCCCTCCCCCCTCCCCCCCCCCCACCCCCCCCACCCACCGGCTGCCTGCACTGCTGCTGCCCGGCGGCGTCGCGCGGACACACGGCGGCGGCACAGTGCAGCTCCACGTCCTCTAGGCGGTGCCCGGGGTGCCGGGTCCACGAACTGGAACATGGTGAAGCCGAACACGAACTGCCGACTCGACTGGTACGCGTACTCAAAACTGTGGTCACTGAAGCAGCTGTGGGAAGGTCGAAACAAGGTGATACAAAATGTGAGATCAAAATACACAGTCAGGCATCACAACGGCAAAGGAATGTATCATTGGTCAATTTTTGTCAGAATGGTTTTCGTCAGAGGGTTTTGGGATACGCAAAAGGGTGTATAAATGCGAATTATCAGAATTTTGCAGGTCCAGATGAAGAGGGTTTTCATCAGCTCATAAATAGAATACATATTAGTGTATTATGATGTATTTGTATGTGTATATAAGTGTATTTATGTGATATATATATACATAGTGAACATATATCTTATCTATCAAGTTTACTGGTAGCAGGTCCAGGGAAGGCCTCCGTTTACACTCACCCCTTCTAACACCCAAAGCTCTCACAAAGGTCAAGCCCAATCCACCCAGCCCATGGATATCGCCAGTGGAAGAAGAACAAATGACAAAGTTACCCCAACTCATCGATGAGGTAGTGCTTCAACTTCGGATACTTCTCCGCTATCTTCTTGGAAGGAGTCGCGTAGCAGTACTGTAAAAGAGCCAGACGGCATGTGAAAAGTTAGTCTTCAGATAAGAAAAGATGAACAACATCAGTCCAATACAATTGGAATGAGTAATACCGTAATTTCTATTAATAATGGTATTTTTATTAAGTAAGTAGCAGTTCGTCGCATATTATGTTCAGTTGTTTTTCTTACCACTGAGTTTAAAATTCAAGAAACACAATATACTTATTATACTTTCATTTTTAATTAAGCTTTTCATCACTAGAGGATCCTTATCCTTATTTAGAATTTGCAAAATATTATACAGTAATTGTTTTATTTTAAAATAGTTAGGCCTACGTTGTTAATTGGAAAGACTTGGCAACAGAGAAGAAACCATTCAAAACTTAAAAAGTGGTCCACTGGCATAGGCCAAGATGACTATCGTAGTTCCTGTCTAAAACCAGCAGGTGGCTACAAACAATTGCATTCTGGGAAACAAATAGACAAACAGTATCAATCTTTATCATTTCTTTCTGCCACGCCGTAGCATCACAGATCTTTGGTTGATCGAGACTGGACCACGTGCGGGTAAAAATTGCAGTAACTATTTTGATACACCTTCGTACATCGTTGATCAACACCACCTTGGGTACTACTATAGTACATAAATATTTCATTGAGACAGCGATTAGAAAAATGGTCTGTGTGTGTGTGTGTGTGCGTGCGTGCGTGCGTGCGTGTGTGCGTGGTTTACTGACCTTGACATACATGTGGAGGTCGACGTCCGACACGAGCCGCACGCGCGCGTACACCCGCTGTCCCACCGCGATGTGAGAGCCTTCCTGAAAGCAGACGCAGAGGGTTAACTTAGTCTAACATCTCAACAGTGAGATCCTTCCTAAAAACACACTGGTTTAAACTGGTCTAATATTCTCAGCAGTGAGATCCTTCCTAAACCACACTGGGTTAGATTAGTCGAACATCTCAGCAATGAGAACCTTCTTAAAATCAAGACACACTGGGTTAACAATGTGACATCTCAGCTGTGAGAATCTCCCTAACAACCAGAACACACAGGGTTAGGGCTAACTTAGTACGTGTACAAGGATGTCATTCATGTGGCATGAGGCATACGTCCTCCATTTTTCGCCCTCAATATTTCATTTTTACGGGGTCTATGGCATATCTACGCGTGGCCTGTGTGCTGTTGTGACAGTTTACCGTGTATTTGTGAGTCAGCGTCTGTGTTGTGTTGTGCAGAGACAGCCCCACGTCGAAGCGGCCCTTCTGGACATTGGACGAGCGGTATGTGCTGAAAACATCGATGGCAGAGGAAGATTTATAAAGGGAGAGGACTCAGTGTGCTAGAACTAATCACGATGTTAGTTCGATTGTTATTATCATATTTGTATTATTTTACATGCATGTAATAATATTATTCATTTTGTAGTATTTCTACGATATTCTCTCTATTTATCGGCCTCCCTAGCTATTTCAGACAACTACCGTCCATAAATCTTCATCAATGGTAGATTTAAAAAAACACAATGAAAGTCAGCCGGAACTTACACTCGCTTTGCAAGGAACGGTTTGGATGCGATGACAGAAGTCTTGGGGTATTCACAGCTCACTTTCACCTTGGTGCTGGGACGTGATGGGTGTACGGTGACCAGGTTGTAGTGAACCAGCAGGCTGTTGGCAGACTGCAACACCGCAGTACCCCCACGATTATACTTGTATATGTAAATGTATTGGTTTATTGTCTCAATGAACAGCTCGTGCCGTTTTCCAACGATTTTACATCTACACCAGGTCAGTAGCATCCTTTTCACACTATATATCTTTCTCAACTCCCTGGGGAGCATACCATACTTGCAATACTGGCTGCATACGGCATTGCTACTATTTGCGCACGCTTATCACCGACCTGTACCTATTTAATGTGTAGGTACCACGGAGCAGTGTGCAACCTGTTAGAGGTAAGTTTGCTCAACACTTACCACCAGACCCGACCGGGAATCGAACCCACGACCTTCTGGTCACAAGTCCAACTCCCTATCCATTCTGCCACTGAAGCACATACTTCTTTTAACCTGAATAGAATCTCATATTATCATAGAACACCAGACTTGAGCTCCTTACATTACTGGAGCATGGTAACAGATTACAACCTGCAGTTACACTACCATGAGAGTGGAGCATTAACCAAGTACTCGCTATCCAGCACTAGACTGCGATCACCTGCAAACTGTAAATCAGGGCAAATCAGTTGATGTCTTGAGCCTATTCACAATTATTCATTGAGGACCAGAGGTGATAAGCTACATAGTTGATAACACGCGCAACGGTTCTGGTAAACAGATGATCTTCTCAGCGGCAGGCCATAGTCTATACAGCACATGAGTTTTCTTATCTATGATTTAGACGAACAACCGAAATCAGGGAATTTTTCACGTGTTGTACAATGCAATCTTGATAAAATGAAATTTTGTTTCAAAAACTTAAATTTTTAATAGTAGGGAATTCGGTACCATGATTAGAACAGCAAAGTTTGTTTATATTTTTTTTATTTGCATACACATTACTGCATCACGTGAGTGACTAGCCATGTGCATGCAAATGGAAAAATATGTGTTCACTCAATGGTCCTTGTTTGTTCTAATCGAGCCATGAGGGTCCGTTAGCTATAGTTTTCAAACTAGGTGAGTTATTTACGTGCAGAGGGGAAACACGCCTTTTAACGAGGCTTCCGAACAAATTATCCGTCTTGTATGATATACTGATACAGCAGCGACACTGTGGAAATCGGCACGCATTTTTTACTTACACAGGGGATGCGGTTACTAACGAGGACCACATAGATGCATGGCAAAAACGGACGCAATCAATTTCCCACTTTACACGGGATGCGGATACTTGTTAAAAATTTTTAGGCTTGTTTCTTGCTACAGGTCTGACTCTGTCTCTCACAGACTGAAAAATTGGCATTTTCTTGTACCAATCAGAATAATAGAAATAACAAATGAGATGCGGCAAAAAAAAAAGAGAAAAAAATATGAAAATGCATCTATTCCTATATTTTTATTTAGTTATTCAGTACCATTTTTGAGATTTTATAGAAAAATGTTACTCCATGAACTTGCTGTCAGCACTTTAGCTATAATTTCATAAGAATCGCATGTATTTTAACAAATCTATAGCGTTCTCAATCTAGAAATTCTAGGTTTACGGACAGGACATTCATCCAACTTTTCGTTTGCCTGTACATTGATGTGACAACGATTTGAAAATAGCAAAATTATCTGTATGAATAACAGTTTACTGAAAGTTTGTAAGTTTTAAAGATGTTGCATTTCGATTATTATTTCTTATCACAATGACTTTTAAAAGAGATTATATTTTTTAAACAGTAATTATTGCAGAGAACCTGCTGTGAAGGGATTGTTCACAAATGACGTCATCACCGAGGGGATTATGAGTATGAAGATGAACAATTGATCGGGGGGGGGGATTTCACAATATGTATATTCCTGTTCATTTTTTGATGCAATTGAACATTTAAAAAATCTTGAAAATTATCAATAAAGTTTTCCATATTGTGAGCGTGTGTTTACACGACTGGTTGTGGGACGGTGAGGGAATTGTGGGAAACGCGGGTCGTTTGTGGTTCACTCGCTGGAGTCAATGTTCATGGAGACATCGCGAGATTTGTATCTCTGGATAAAAACAACGATCCCGCAGATTCTGTTTATTGATCAACAACACCAAGAAAAGTGACTTAACTAAAACTAACTATTTAATTACTACTTATAAATATACATGCTTATGCTAAAACGTAGAACAAAACTTAATAGGAAAATTCTAATTTTCACCTATACACAATGACATCTGATTCATGAACATAAAAAAATCTGCTTACTCAGTAACTTGTTTTTATCCTAATAAATCTTAATTATATCCTATCATATTCAGCTATGTCTTAAAATATTTAATACGTCACTGAACGTCTAAAATCTTGTCCACATTTAGTAAAATAACAAAACACGAAACTTTTATTTTCTAAATGTTGCAGCTGCAAAATTACCCATAACAATCATGTCTCCTGTAAAACTTAGTCCTTCTCAACACTAAACATTG
>CM032665.1:42662480-42692116 GCA_019095985.1 Streblospio benedicti
CAAACTTTCATCAAACATAGGGAAAACATCCTCCAACAGGTGTTTATTTATTACGTTTGGCGTATTGACGTTTCCGCCTCTCACAACTTTTCTACCAGTTGAATACCTCAATATGCTACTGAACTGCAGAGACGAATCATTACATCAATTAGAAATACAGATACAGACAGGAAACCAATAAACTAGGTTCCAAAGGCAGCTCTCCCAGCCGCATCCTCGTTGTGCACAAGCGTTGCCGCACGTGCACCACACTCCTAGAACCCTGCTGCACGGGTGGTGTCGTAAGACTCGTAACTGTGGGGGTATCTGGACGTTTTGCCGGTACATATTTTTCACCGGCAAAACGTCCAGATTTATGGCGGCAAAACGTCCAACCTTAAATGTAAATGTAAATGTCTGGTCTATAGTCTTGATCCAAGTTTTGATCTCACGACTTTACAATTTACACCAGGTCATCGGCACATTCAATGATCATTTCTCATCTCAACTCCCTGGGGAGCATACCATACTGGCTGCATACGGCATTGCTGATTGCTGCTGTTTGCGCACGCTTATCACCGACCTGTACCTATTTAACGTGTAGGTACCACGGAGCAGTGTGCAACCTGTTAGAGGTAAGTTTGCTCAACCCTTACCATCAGACCCGACCGGGAATCGAACCCACGACCTTCTGGTCACAAGTCCAACTCCCTATCCATTCGGCCACAGAAGCACACACCTTTACGTTGATGACCATATTTTTATTGAATGGACGTTTTGCCAGTGGGACGGTTTGCCGTAAGTGAATCGACGTTATGTTAACCCATTAAATCTCCCGTTAGCTCCCCATTAGTATAGGGGGGGTTAGTTAGTTAGTCAGTCAGTCAGTCAGTCAGTCAGTCAGTCAGTCAGTCAGTCAGTCAGTCAGTCAGTCAGTCAGTCAGTCAGTCAGTCAGTCAGTCAGTCAGTCAGTCAGTCAGTCAGTCGGTCAGTCAGTCAGTCAGTCAGTCAGTCGGTCAGTCGGTCGGTCAGTCGGTCGGTCGGTCGGTCGGTCGGTCGGTCGGTCGGTCAGTCGGTCGGTCGGTCGGTCGGTCGGTCGGTCGGTCGGTCGGTCGGTCGGTCGGTCGGTCGGTCAGTCGGTCAGTCAGTCAGTCAGTCAGTCAGTCAGTCAGTCAGTCAGTCAGTCAGTCAGTCAGTCAGTCAGTCAGTCAGTCAGTCAGTCATAAGATTTTTTTTATTGGATCGCTAAAATTAGTAATGTCTGAATCCATAGGTCCGAAGTTTTTTATTAAAAAAATCCATGAAACTATTAGGTTAGTGGGGTTAAAATGGGTTAGCTAGGGTTACCGGAACCATAGGATCATTTTTTCTAGGCCTAATTGAATTTAATTCATATTTAAAAAAAATCATACTCCACACAACTCGCCTAAGTACAAATCGCAGCACATCTTAGACTGACTCTAAGTCTAATATGCTGGAGTCTAGATATCTGAGCCTTAACCGGCTTTCTCACGTATGCAGTCTTTATCCGTTTTGTATACAATTACATGCCATGTGCTCGCTTGTTCGGTAGTTCACATTTGGACAACATTTTGGACTGTGTCTTACAGTTATATAATTTGATAATAATATGTTCTTAGTTTTGAACAAGCAGATGATAAGCTATGTTTATAATCATAATCAACAAGTCTTCCCATTATTCCTTTCTTAAATTGATGTAATTGCCCACTAATTATTTACTGTCAGTAATAGAATCAAACATCTGTGTATGCTGTGAGGTTTTAATCCAGTTTACTATTGTGACATTTCCATACATTAGATGCTTATATGTATCTACTCTTATTATGGCCCGGCTCCATGGGTTGTCATCTTAGCTTTTCAATATAACAACTAGAATAACAAATAGGTAAAGGCAACAAAACAATAAATACACACAAGCATAAAATCATACAATATGCAGATTATATCAACTACTGAAAATGTTACCTTGTCTTATATGCTGTATACCAAGTAACTAGAACAATTTATAACTACTGAAAAGTTTCTGCTTTTAATATCTCTATCAACTCCCTGGGGAGCATACAGCAATCACATCATTTGCTGTTGTCGAGCACAGATGCTAATCACTCACATTAGTTTTCACTCGCCTCACCTGTACCTATTAAACTTGTAGGTACCACGGAGCAGTGTGCAACCAACTGTTTAGTGATGAGTTTGCTCAACACTCACCACCAAACCCGTCCGTGAATTGTACCATCGTCCTTCTGTACACAAGTCCAACTCACTAACACTTTTGTATAACATACATGATTAAGAGTTCTTATATACTATTGTTTGCACGTTTATATGTTTATTTCATGGCCATTAGTTGCCTAAAGGGTTGAAAACACGCATCGGAAATCTATCTCGCCTAACGCTGCAAAACGACCACACTAAAACATCGGCAAATCGTCCAGAAAAGCACCGGCGAAACGTCCACACCGGCAAAACGTCCAGAAAACGTTTGTTGATGAGGGCGTTATGTATAAAATTGAAAATGCGTTTTTATACGAAGTATGCATCAATAATCTTGACAAATATGATTAGGTTATAAAGAAAACGGTTTGTAATCAAATATGTATTCGAAATTATTATGTGTGATGAAATATCTCATAAGAATATGTGAAAAGGCTACAGTATGCAACTAAACAATTAAGATGTGTGTGTGTCTAATAAGCACGTTGAAACATATGTTCAGTGAGACTTTGTTGTCCATTAGTAATCACTTATATTATTTTTTGAGGATGACGTATTGACGTCATCCAATAATGAAATTTAACAATCCTGCTGTGTTGACCATGTGCTACATGACAAGCCCAACACTGCAGTGAAAATTTACAACACTCCCCCAGAATGCATGTGCGGGAGATGAGCATTCACATGGAAACTAAACTTACACTAAAACCAGGTAACAACAGTAATGTTACGAGTATCTGCGTGAGCCGCAGGAGATGGCGGCGGCTTCCACTCCTTAGAGAACGAACACAGCTGTAAGAATGTATCTGTGTTATACATGTAGTGGTTTATCATAATCGCGATCAGTAACAAACTATTTATATTAGGAGCAGAACTGAACAGAAGTATGTCATTTCCTGGAGCAAATATTTGACAGGTGCGTCTGTTTCATGCATCCATTGCTTCAGAATGTAACGATAGTGGTGGCACTTACGGTTTCATCTGTCGATCATACATCCTCCCAAAGCAGCAGACGGGGCCACAGTTCAGCAGAAAGACACAGAACCAGCCAGAATTGCGCCATTCCCAACTGAACCAGCCGAAATGGCACTAAGTTTCGGGCGTAAAGCGTCTGGAACTACCATCGAAAGTGGGGGTTACCCAACTTTTAAAAACAACAACAAAATGGGCTTTGACAACCACCATAATATCTACAAAGTTGGTTGGGCCGTGTAGAGCTTGATTAGCCAGCGACAACACCACTTGTATAGGCCAACCCATCCTTGGACGCCCAAAGTGAGCATTATTTTGCACAACATAAACCCAAACATGTTCGTCAATAGGCCTGCGTCGTTGACACTCATTAAAACTCATTAAAACTGAGATCCAATTATGGATTCATAATCTAGATAAGAAAATACTACAAAATACGTTCTGTAAAACATTCAGTGCCCCAGATAATAATTGAAGGCACAGATTTTAAAATTGTGTGATGTACGTTTTCTGCCAAACCCGTCGCTGCTCTCCAGCAAGTGCCCTGACAAGTAGCTGCCCATCTTATTTGCGCAACCGGCACACATAGAGCATTTGTTGTCATTTTAAAACAATGCTACATTCGTACAAGTCACAACAAGTTGGATCTAAAAGTGACACACATGGGGTCGTTTTGGTCTGTAAAGGGGGCACATTTCAAAGTCCTTAGCTATAGACGTGAGACACCCTGTATTTCGTCTATGTTATAACATTGCAATAACCAATAACACCTGAACCTTTTGGAATGTTTTAACATGGACACGGGGAGTGGGAACGTTGCTGTTCTACTCCGCCAGGAAGGGAAAATTTTGCACAAGTTTGAATTTTTTTTTAATTTTCACACTTCGTGCGCGTAGGGCACGCCGAGTCCGCGCTCCTCCTGTCCACTCTGACACGGGGGTTAGTTAGTTAGTTAGTTAGGCATAGACCATTTGATCTCGGGTGGGGGGGGGGGCAAAAATATTGAAAAAAAAACGCAAGGCAAATTGGTGAAAAAAAATAACAATCTTTCATTTGGCTGGAAAAAAATAATTGTGAAGTCACACTTACAGTCACATCTTTGCAATATTAAAAAAAATAATTGAGATTCAGTAATCTTAGAAAAAAAGAATTAGATGTCAAATTTCATGAAAAAAAATAATTGAAGCTATGGTGAAAATAGCTGCCCCCCTGAGATCAAATGGTCGACGCCTTATCACATATGTTTATTTTATTTTATTTGTTTACTTGTGTGCATTGGGGTGGTAGTGATATTTGTCAGTAATCAAATATTCAATGTTATAGAACTTTCTTAGAAGGGAGGTGACCCTGCAAGGTCCACCCTAGCATTTCTACTTCAAAGGCTGTGATATCTAATTGAATTTGATTCATATTAAAAAAAATCATACTCCACACAAATCCCCTAAGTACAAAACACCGGCAAATCGTCCAGAAAAGCACCGGCAAAACGTCCAGAAAACGTTTTGATGAGGGCGTTATGTATAAAATTGAAAATGCGTTTTTACACGAAGTATGCATCAATAATCTTGACAAATATGATTAGGTGATAAAGAAAACGGTTTGTAATCAAATATGTATTCGAAATTATTATGTGTGATGAAATATCTCATAAGAATATGTGAAAAGGCTACAGTATGCAACTAAACAATTAAGATGTGTGTGTGTCTAATAAGTACGTTGCTAGTGAATTGCGACTATAAATAAACACATTTACATTTACATATTACTTTTTGAGGATGACGTATTGACGTCATCCAATAATGCAATTTAACAATCCTGCTGTGCAGACCATGTGCTACATGACAAGCCCAACACTGCAGTGAAAATTTACAACACTCCCCCAGAATGCATGTGCGGGAGATGAGCATTCACATGGAAACTAAACTTACACTAAAACCAGGTAACAACAGTAATGTTACGAGTATCTGCGTGAGCCGCAGGAGATGACGGCGGCTTCCACTCCTCAGAGAGCGCACACAGTTGTAAGAATGTAAATGTGTTATACATGTAGTGGTTTATCATAGTCGCGATCAATCGTGCTCTCACGACGTTTACGTCAGGTCATTTGCTCCCTTATTGATATTGCACCGGCAGCATATTCGGCGCACAATGCTAGTCACTCATACAATCAATCGATCGATCAATCAATCAATCACTCACTCTTTCAACCCACGGAGCGGGGTGCACCTGTTTAGATGTATTATTGCACAACTGTTGCACAACACCCACTCTTGACCCGACCCGGAATCAAACCCACGACCTTCTGGTCACGAGTCCAACTCCCTATCCTCTTGGTCACGAAAGCACACACAGTGTGTGTGGACACAGGCAGGAATCATGGTCTCGGCCGCCCCTTCAAGCTGGCGTGTTGTTCATCCGCCCAGACGTCAAGCCGATACATCCCCACTCTGTGCAATTTGCGTCTTCCTCATATCTGAAAAAATATAGAAAAGAAACTTCGCTCTCCTTCAATATCCTATCAAACAACTTGTCGCATCGAGCGACCTCTCGTTAACTTGAAACTCTATCAGAACTTTTTTTTTTGTAGTTTTCTCTCGTCTTAAACCACGTATTTATTACCCCAAATTTCACATAGACGATGATAGCTCCAGGTGCTCCAAAAATCACCAGACAATGAGAAAAAAATGTTGGCCTTTTTATGGTGCCTCGTATGCATATTTTGTGGATAAAACTTATGGGGTCGTGTGCAATAGCCGCCTGTGAGCTTTCAGATGAACTGGATGAAAAGGGAGGCTGAGAGGACCATTTGGAAATAGCACACCATAACACAGGAACATATTTATGAACGTCGTCAACAATGCCACCTTTATTAAGCAGAAACACGTTACAATTATCGAGTTAGCTCTCCAGACGACCCACAAAAGAAAAAAGATGATCCAAATCAACAACTCAAAAATCCATAACGGGAACCAACAGGCCTAAAAAGTCAAAAGCACTTCTCCGGAGAAGTAATGAACAATTTATATTAGGAGCAGAACTGAACAGAAGTATTATGTCATTTCCTGGAGCAAATGTTTGACAGATGCGTCTGTTTCATGCATCCATTGCTTCAGATTGTAACGGTAGTGGTGGCAATTACGGTTTCATCTGTCGACCATACATCCTCCCAAAGCAGCAGACAGGGCCACAGTTCAGCAGAAAGACACAGAACCAGCCAGAAGTGCGCCATTCCCAACTGAACCAGCCAGAATGGCACTAAGTTTCGGGCGTAAAACGTCTGGAACTACCATCGTCTATGTGAAAGTGGGGGTTACCCAATTTTTAAAAACAACAACAAAATGGGCTTTGACAACCACCATAATATCTACGAAGTTGGTTGGGCCGTGTAGAGCTTGATTAGCCAGCGACAACACCACTTGTATAGGCCAACCCATCCTTGGACGGCCAAAGTGAGCATTATTTTGCACAGCATAAACCCAAACATGTTCGTCAATAGGCCTGCGTCGTTGACACTCATTAAAACTCATTAAAACTGAGATCCAATTATGGATTCATAATCTAGATAAGAAAATACTACAAAATACGTTCTGTAAAACATTCAGTGCCCCAGATAATAATTGAAGGCACAGATTTTAAAATTGTGTGATGTACGTTTTCTGCCAAAGCCGTCGCTGCTCTCCAGGAAGTGCCATGACAAGTAGCTGCGCATCTTATTTGCGCAACCGGCACACATAGAGCATTTGTTGTCATTTTAAAACAATGCTACATTCGTACAAGTCACTACAAGTTGGATCTTAAAGTGACACACATGGGGTCGTTTTGGTCTGTAAAGGGGGCACATTTCAAAGTCCTTAGCTATGGACGTGAGACACCCTGTATTTCGTCTATGTTATAACATTGCAATAACCAATAACACCTGAACCTTTTGGAATGTTTTAACATGGACACGGGGAGTGGGAACGTTGCTGTTCTACTCCGCCAGGAAGGGAAAATTTTGCACAAGTTTGAATTTTTTTTTAAATTTTCACACTTCGTGCGCGTAGGGCACGCGGAGTCCGCGCTCCGCCTGTCCACTCTGACACGGGGGTTAGTTAGTTAGTTAGTTAGGCATCGACCATTTGATCTTGGGGGGGTAGCAAAAATATTGAAAAAAAAAACGCAAGGCAAATTGGTGAAAAAAATAACAATCTTTCATTTGGCTGGAAAAAAATAATTGTGAAGTCACACTTACAGTCACATCTTTGCAACATTAAAAAAATAATTGAGATTCAGTAATCTTAGAAAAAAAGAATTAGATGTCAAATTTCATGAAAAAAAATAATTGAAGCTATGGTGAAAATAGCTGCGCCCCCCCCCCCCCCCCCCCTGAGATCAAATGGTCGACGCCTTATCACATATGTTTATTTTATTTTATTTGTTTACTTGTGTGCATTGGGGTGGTAGTGATATTTGTCAGTAATCAAATATTCAATGTTATAGAACTTTCTTAGAAGGGAGGTGACCCTGCAAGGTCCACCCTAGCATTTCTACTTCAAAGGCTGTGATATCTAATTGAATTTGATTCATATTAAAAAAAAATCATACTCCACACAAATCCCCTAAGTACAAAACACCGGCAAATCGTCCAGAAAAGCACCGGCAAAACGTCCAGAAAACGTTTTGATGAGGGCGTTATGTATAAAATTGAAAATGCGTTTTTACACGAAGTATGCATCAATAATCTTGACAAATATGATTAGGTGATAAAGAAAACGGTTTGTAATCAAATATGTATTCGAAATTATTATGTGTGATGAAATATCTCATAAGAATATGTGAAAAGGCTACAGTATGCAACTAAACAATTAAGATGTGTGTGTGTCTAATAAGTACGTTGCTAGTGAATTGCGACTATAAATAAACACATTTACATTTACATATTACTTTTTGAGGATGACGTATTGACGTCATCCAATAATGAAATTTAACAATCCTGCTGTGTAGACCATGTGCTACAAGACAAGCCCAACACTGCAGTGAAAATTTACAACACTCCCCAGAATGCATGTGCGGGAGATGAGCATTCACATGGAAACTAAACTTACACTAAAACCAGGTAACAATAGTAATGTTACGAGTATCTGCGTGAGCCGCAGGAGATGACGGCGGCTTCCACTCCTCAGAGACCACACACAGGTGTAAGAATGTAAATGTGTTATACATGTCGTGGTTTATCATAGTCGCGATCAATCGTGCTCTCACGGCGTTTACACCAGGTCATTTGCTCCCTTATTGATATTGCGCAGGCAGCATATTCGGCGCACAATGCAAGTCACTCATACAATCAATCGATCGATCAATCAATCAATCACTCTTTCAACCCACGGAGCGGGGTGCATCTATATTGCACAACTGCTGCACAACACCCACTCTTGACCCAACCCGGAATCAGACCCACGACCTTCTAGTCATGAGTCCAACTCCCTATCCTCTTGGCCACAAAAGCACGCACAGTGTGTGTGGACACAGGCAGGAATCATGGTCTCGGCCGCTCATTCAAGCTGGCGTGTTGTTCATCCGCCCAGACGTCAAGCCGATACATCCCCACTCTGCAATTTGCGTCTTCCTCATATCTGAAAAAATATAAAGATTCAAAGATTCAAAGATTTATTCAATAATCAGAGTATCCCTTAAGGGACAAGTGTACAATCATTCAGAAATGATAATAAATAATGCAACATATATTAAACATGAAATAATAATCATTTTGATTTGTAATTGAAATAATAAAATACTAACTTATACCCGTGTGGACAAAGAGCCATGCTGAGAATCACATTGAATCACTTCTGTTACATAATCGAGTCAGTAAATCCCAACTAAGTCATCGGTGAAATCCATTGACTTGGCATCTAAAATGAAAATCTAAGGAGGAAATGTTAGTGTCCGTGTAAATGGGAACACAATGCCCTCCATGCTCATATAAAAAAGACATATTTGGTGAGTGTATAAATATGTTTTTTACAGCATTTTATTTTCTGTGACCCTTGTCCTGACAACACTTGCCCACGTCCTGACAGCACCACCATCCATCCTGAAAGCACCCTGACAGCATCACCATACACACAACATACAAGATCAAGCCAAGGCGTCATTCATTGAAAGGCAGTTTTTTGACTATGTAAACATGGCAGGGTAACCATCCTCTGTAACAGCCAGTGAAAATCAAAGACATTTTGATTTTCCCCTAACATTGGTTATAAGTATTCTTATTTAGAGAGTACGAACTACAAACACATAAATAATGTTAACACACTAACTACACAGCAAACATAAGCATCAAGTATGATTCATTGGCGGAGGTTTTCAGAACCACATAACAACAGTCGATGGTGAAAAGAAAGTCAAGACACCAACCATCCGAAAATAAAGGCCACTCTGCAATGTCTGCATGGGTGACACCACCAACCCACTTCCTGATAGTAGGCCTACCTGCCAACATCTCCCCGTCCCCAGACCACTAATTAACAACAAATACATATTACGCAGTTCGGGTCTTCACCACTGGTCTACACCATCCACTCCCACCCATCATCCTGATAGCACCCACCCTTGTCCTGCTCCTGTCCACCGATTGCCAAGTCCTGATAGCATGCTTCCCATCCTGACTGCACCCCTGACTTGATAGCACACACCGGTACTAACATTAGCAACCTCTCATCCTGCTTGAAGCCACATAGCGCCTTCCAAGTATCAAGTATGATATGGATAAATAATGTTTTGGAACAACATTTAAGACTGAAGGTAAATTGAGATAGGGAAGTTCTTATACCACAATAAAAAATCTTTTGCGACAGATCAAGCTATGGAGTTCTGTGCTTGGATGTAGTATATTTGGTGCAGACGGAGAAGTACATAATATAACTCCGACTTAAACCTCGTATGAGTGTATCTCAAGTTAGCCATTGATCACTGAAAAAGTACTTGGCATGTAATATGCAAAAGCTATGGGATGAAAGATTAGTGTCTATGGTAATGGGAACATAATGCTCTCCATGGCACAGATATTCTCACACACTTCAGTATAACATCCCTATTAAAACTGCCCAAGGATTGGCGTCAAGTGGTTTTATATAGGGTTGGATTCTATAGGGACGTTTGCAATGGTCTATTTTATGAAGAATTGGGACTGTTGTAAATCATCTTATAATAGAGGTGGTGTATTTTTAGAGGTGGTCTTGATTGAAGGTTCTGATGTACACATAGCCCAATTGACAAAGTGGTGGTAATCCCTAGCATTTGAACCCATGTGTGTGACGCCGTTGGCGTCTTTATGACATCACACTACTCCACATGACGCTGTCATGGCTGCCGCTGTCTGCTATTTTTGTTATAAAAGCGCTAATTAACGATCATCAGGACCATTTGGACAATGAAAAAAATATACAAAAAATATTCGTGCAAAACTACACAGTACCATTAAAGATCTCCTGTAGTCAGATGGCGTCCAGCTAGGCAGGTTAAAGAGGAGATAGCCGAACAAAGTCCAAAAATTAGCGTATTAATATATAGGATGTTGCATCTTGCATATAAATCAATCAGGATACTACAGGTCTATGTCAAGATGGTGTTATTCCTTATTTTCATACATCTAGTAATATATTTACCTAATTCATAATACAGCATTTGTATTATTAGATGACATAATGCATATAAATTTACTGACATCATCTAAGAGATGAAAATCTTCATGCACCTTACCAATGACATCAAACAGTATCTTCCTTTCTGAATTATAACTTGTACAATTGATCAAAGAATGCTTCTCATCCTCACAAGTATTGCAAATGTGACAAACTCTATCTTCTGGTTTTAATCTATTTAGACCATATCTACAAGTCTCAATATTCAGTCTATGACTGGACAATCTCAGCCTACTTATATTGTTTCTATCAATTTCATTTTTACAATTCAACAAATAATCCTCTTGACAAAAGTGTGACTTGTATGTTCTGTAAGATCTTAACTTGTTACCTTATACCTTTTTCTTCTTATCATTAATTAATTCTTCAAACCAGCCTTTTTCAAATTGAGCTTTGCAACACTTAAAGATTAATTTTATTATCAAACCAATACTTTTCTTCATGCTGTTATTTGTATATACAAAAGAACCCCACCCCCACCCCCCTTTAAATGTCCAATCAAACAACTTCGCTAACTCGCAACTCTATCGGAACTATTTTTTAGTTTTCTCTCGTCTTAAAATATGTATTTATTACCCCGAATTTCACATAGACGATGATAGCTCCGGATGCTCCAAAAATCACCAGATAATGAGAAAACAATGTTGGCCTTTTTATGGTGCCTCGTATGCATATTTTGTGGATAAAACTTATGGGGTCGTGTGCAATAGCGTCTGTGAGCTTTCAGATGGACTGGATGAAAAGGAAAGCTGAGAGGACCATTTAGAAATAGCACACGGGAACATTTTTATGAACATCGTCAGCAATGCCACCTTTATTAAGCAGAAACACGTTACAATTATTGAGTTAGCTCTCCAGACGACCCACAAAAGCAAAAAGATGATCCAAATCAACAACTCAAAAATCCATAACGGGAACCAAAAGGCCTAAAAAGTCAAAATCACTTCTCCGGAGAAGTAATAAACAATTTATATTGGGGGGGGGGGTTAGGAGCAGAACTGAACACAAGTATGTCATTTCCTGGAGCAAATGTTTAACAGATGCATCCGTTTCATGCATCCATTGCTTAAGATTGTAACGGTAGTGGCAGCACTTACGGTTTCATCTGTCACCATACATCTTCCCAAAACAGCAGACGAGGCCACAGTTCAGCAGAAAGACCCAGAACCAGCCAGAAGTGCGCCATTCCCAACTGAACCAGCCAGAAATGACGCTAAGCTTCTGGCGTAAAGCATCTGGAACGACCATCGTCTATGTGAAATTGGGTGTTACATAACTACAGTAGAACCTCTCTATTAGGACCATCTTTGGGACTAGTGTTAGGTGTTCTCAATAAAGAGATGGTCTCTATACAGAGGTTAGGTTTGGTAACTCTATGAAGGTTTGGGACAGTGAAAAGTGGTCTTATGACAGAGGTGGTCCTAATAGAGAGGTGGTCTTAATTGGAGGTTCTACTGTATTAAACGCAATAGACAAATGGACTTTGCCGACCACCATAACATCTGCGAGTACGGTTGGGCCCTGTACAGCCTGTTTAGCAAGTGATGATGGTCACTTATAGGTCAAACCATCATTGGATGGCCAGCGTGAGCATTATTTTTTGCACAACATAAACCCGAACATGTTCGGCAATAGGCCCACTTCGTTGGCACTCATTAAAACTTAGATCCAATTATGGATTCATAAGGCTAATCTAGATAGAAAAGTACTACAAAATACGTTCTGCAAAACATTGAGTGCTCTTTTTAATATTTGGAGGCACGGGTTTTAAAAAGGTGAGTTTCGTGAGTTTTCTGCCAAACTCGTCGCTGCTTCCGGGTACGCTAACAGTAATTGCACACTGCACAGTGATGAGCGTCTTATTTGCGCAACCGGGAAAAGATGACTCGTGGCACCAACAGAGCATTTGTTGTCATTTTAAAACAATGCAGCATTGTAACAGGCCATTGGAAATTGGGAGCTAAATGAAATGGGGTCGTTTTGATCTGTATAAGTGACACATTTAAAACTCCTTACCCATGGACGCTGTATTTCGTCCATGCTAACCTTGCAATACCCAATGACACCTGAACCTTTTGGAATGTTTTAAAAATGGACGCAAAGCACGCTGTTGTTCACTATAGTGTCAAGTCGCCACCGCCGCTCATTCACAACAACAAAACAACAACAACAACACATGGGTCGTGTGACCGGAAAAGGAAGTGTGCGCGCGCGGGGCGCCGATAAGCAGCGGCGGCGACGGCGGTGGCGGCTCGCGTTACGTCCGCTTCCCCCACACGGCCACCTCCTCCGCCGCCGTCGTCTCGTGTCCACTACACAGGCTACGTCCGCTGCCACCCGCCGCCTGGCGCGTCCAGTGTGTCACCCATCCAGCTTCCAGTCCGCATGCTGGTGTTAGAGTGACAAGAGCCTTTTGTCATCTCAACGTGTGTCGCTAACATTACAGGAACAATCTTCCAGAAGTGTTGATATCAGTCTATGACCAGGTGTTGTGTTGTGTTGCTTTTTCCGTGACTCTCGTGACAGGCGGGATTGGGAGACAGCAGGCTAGGAGATGCGAGAGAGCAGCGACACGCGGCCGATGATGGAGCAGAACGGGGACACCGGGTCGTCTGGATACCGCAAGGGATACAACCCAGGTAGTGTGTGTGTGTGTGCGTGCGTGCGTGCGTGCGTGCGTGCGTGCGTGCGTGTGTGTGCGTGCGTGTGTTGTGCGTGCGTGAGTGCGTGTGGGCGTTGAACTTGTGAGGGAGAACTGTGTAAATGTGTTCTTGGAATGATCGCAACCCACGAGCAGAAATAAGGAACCCTTGTGTACAAAAAAGCTCAGCGCACGCCTGAGATGTAGCCGGTTTTAATTTCGTATCTTTTAAATGGAATTAAAATGTGAATCGTTTGACAAATAAATTCCTCAAAGTATTCTAAGACAAGAATTCGCTAGAAAGCGGCATCTTGTTGTTTAAATAAGAAAAGTAAAGCACTTTTGCTATTTGAATATATGTGGGTATTTTAAGCATACTTGTTACCTTAATTATCGTATCGGACTATCGGGAAGCTCACTACGTTTTGACTTCTCATTCACCCTTTTAGACAGGCATATGTAAGTAACTTTTATGTACACAAACCAAGAATACCTTGTGGGCCAGTCTTAAAATCTTTGTTTTCTTAAAAGCATATGCTAAATATGACTTTTAACAGAAAAGCACGTTTAGTACATATAACAAAAGTCAGAGAAAACTTACTTATTCCAAAGAAAAATGGTCTTCATCTAATGATAAATATTAGTAGATGAACCCTCTTTTTATTTGAAATAGGTATATTATAGGTATATTGTCCCTAACTTTCTATTTATGTACCTAAAGTTTTGTGCACGATTTTATCAAATAATCACGCTAAAATGCTGCATAATAGTTTCGAAGTTAGCCACCACTAGCGCATGTGGTGTGAGTATTTCAGTATCAGTATCTGTATCTGTGAGTTTACAATAATACCAACTTATTTGTTCTTTGCCCCTATGTCATGACTAATTTAACCAAACAAATAATCATGACTGGCATGTCACATGGAATGAAATTTATAGGTTGGTAAATTGAGACAAACTGCGATGTTATTTTACACGAATCTTTCATTTAGTAACAATTAGATGATATTACGCATGAATCATTTACAGATATTAGAGTTGTGGGTTTTTTTTTTAGCAATGAGGAAGTTATTTTGTGAAAAGGTCATCATACACTGAGCTTACCCCTTAAACGAGTCCGACTGTCCCAGAACTGTGTCTGGATTCCCATCATACGCTAGGCAAACTTTCTTTGAGCACTGGACAGCAGTTGTACATCTGGCTGTGTAAACTAGATACCTTACCAGAAAGTCTCTGATCGTTGGACGTATATTGAACATAACGCCCTTCCATATTCAGGTTTACCGTGTATGGTCCGCTCTGCTGTAGGTTATCGTAATACCCCCTTACCCACCCACCCCCGCCCCCTACCCCCCGCCCCGCCCTCCACACACCCCAGTGACTGATCCACTAGTGGATAAACACTACATATAGTTAGTAACTGTGCTGCTGGTTACACACGGTGATTGGTAATATGTTTGATGTTCATTTGTTCAAGTTGTTTTCAATCATATTCTTGTTTTAAAACTACACTTTGAACTTTTTTTTATTGGTGAAAGCTCACCTGAACCTTCTCATCATGTCCTATTCCCCACCATGCCTTGGTCTTCACACAATTGTGGTCTGAAGACCTCCGTTGATTGGCGTATACCCCCGCGTGTGTTGCAGGTGGCGGTGGCGGCGTGTTGAGCTCTGTGTCTGCGGCGGCCCGGCGCCGGCCCGCGCTGACCGCGGTGGTCGCGGTGCTGGCGGTCAGTGCCGTGGTCACCGGGGCTGTGCTCGCCGTGAAGTACGCCGGCCCCGCAGAACAGGGTAAGCAAAGTACGCCCCCGCAGAACAGGGTAGGCTGTGTGCTAGCGTGACCACGCTCTGCTGATAGGTATAATCTTCATACATTGAATAGTTCGTCACCACTCATTTAAAAATCTATGCTCACATAATATAAAAGAACACTTCAGTCAGTCATGTACACATTAAAAAACAAAAGGTGGCAGTATGCCACCCTGTCTTACTCCATTTGAAATATTAAAATTCTTAGAAAAAAAACATTACTTGTACTGTGTGTGTGCTTAAAGCCAAACTGATTATCTGAAGTTTTGATACAAGGCGTTAAGTGTTCCAATAAACAAATTTCAAAAACATTAGACATGGCTATATAGGTCGATAATGACACAGATGAATTCCAAAATTTATAACTTGAAAGAACTTCAAATGTAGCTCCTGCACTAGACACACGTCTAATGTACTTGACCCGTCTGTGTGCCCTGTGGTGGAACATGTATACTGACCAGAACGTACGCCGTTACACGTATGACGTAAAAAAGAAACGTCTGAGTGTCGCTGATGACGTGGTCCTGTTGCAGGCGTCACGGTGGCGGGCGCGCAGGCGCTGACGTCTGGCGGCGGCGGGGAGAACTGCTCGGCGCTGGCGGCGCGGCTAGACGTGCTAGACAGGGTACGGCGGGCGGGGGGGTCATTGAGTATTGGGGGAGAGGCGGGGGTTCTGTGGGGTCCTGAAAACCACATACGTTTTATCAATGTATCCATTATGTTTGCCATACTAGTGCATTAAGAAAGTGAAGACGACTTGCACGACAGTCAAAAGATTGTCTTTATTATTAGATGTATTCATAGTACTTGTCCTGCTTGTAAGAACACACATTTATGTTTCAATATAAAATGAAATAAATGTATTGTAATGCTGTTCTTTTTAGCTATGTTTTATGTGGGGGAGGGGCATAAAAATGTTTGATACCACCACAGGGTGAGATTTAAAACAAAGTCCCCCCCCCCCCCCGCACACCAAATACTTCATTAACAGTCTTGCCCTTATACGTTACTATACAAAGCACTATACAATATCTGTGTTGCATGTATACAGAGATTGTTTAATGCTCTTTGAAATATCTGACGAATGAAGCTGTGGTAACTTGCAGAAGACGTCTGACATGAGTGATGACGTCACGCGACTGACGTTGGACGTAAGGAGGAACAACAGCACGGTGAAGTACCTGGCTAACGCCCACCGCGCCGTGCAGGACAAAATCACCAAGATCAGGTAGATGCCCACGCCAGCACTTCGACATACATTAGCAGGTCGTCACACGTACATGTACGTCTTTGTGAAGTCACGATCTGCTGACGTATGTCGATGTGCTGGCGAGCGCATCCAACACAGTAGCCTCGTTTATCCATATCCTGTGTTGACGTGCGCTCAATGAGATGGAATACAGAGTCTGGATGAACGAGGCTAGTCACACAGACAACCAGATCCGCCTTAGATTCAGGCCAATGTCAAGCGCCGGTTTTGCCGATGTTCATGCTGTCGTGCACCTGCCGATATTAGAATACACGACAATAACAGACCTTTTATGTTGCTTACATTCTATGACAACCTAAATTATCACTGAACAAACATTGTACATCATAAATTCTATCCGTTTGCATCGATTTGAAAGTAAAAAAGCTAATTATTCATCGACGACGTGAAAAAGAAGCATTTTCCAGCACGCACCTGCAAGCACCTGCAGTATTCAAACACAGATGTAAACAAAGTACACATTTTTCGCAGGAAAACTAATTTTTTATTTCTTAGAAAATGTGATATGAAAAATCAATGAATGGCAATGTCAAGCGTATGCATAGACCTTTAAATTGATACCAAACTTGCCATATTTAGAAGAAAGTATAGGCATGTACTGTCACGATGAAGGCTGCGTGACTGCAGTATTTTACAGTTCATGTTTGGTCAGCAAAATGTGTGTTTGGCCGGTTGTTAATCTTTTTCTATTATAGGTGGCCGGTAAAGTATACCAATTTCTAATATACATACCAAATATGAACGAGGTTCACCCTATAGGGTTTTTCAGGATTTCGGGTTCACTTTTGCTACTTTTGGGTTGATCATAACGAAGACCAAAGTTCTCAGACTAATATTTAATTGATTCTATGCCATATTGCATAAGTATTTGGAATGGATGTTTAGATAAAGTTTGTGAGAATCTGTACATATAGAAAAAACACAGATTAAAGGAACAATGAGTATATAGTAACCCCCCAAAGAAGCAGCTATTTCGTGAACATTTGGCGCCCAGTGACGCCACGGTAAATTCACCCATTATCGCTACAGTAAAAATGACACTATTATTGGCGACAATAGCGGATTCTCAGAACCCTGACCCTGGCGTGAGATTCAAGTCCCGCCACTTTATATAGTTACATGGAAGCTATGTCTTCAGCTATGTCAATACAGTGGCAGGAGCTTGCTTGCCATAGCAGTGAGAGTAGAAATGAATTCACAGGCTGCTTGGGGAAAAGAGTATATATACTCTTAGCCTTAGGGTAGTGGTCCATAGCCCATTCAAACATCTGCTGAAATAGCTGATTATTTTTCTTATTGTGGTTGTCAACATTGCTAACGCTTCTACCCTCACAGGACAATATTCAGCCAGGCATTATGGAAAAATAATGCCTGGTTGATTTCGGCTCTAAGCCAATGAGAGAACACGGCGACACTCTCGATATTAAGAGTGATAAAATGTTGCACCCACACCAAATACGTACTTATGGTCACCATTGCTGGTAAAGGTCGGCTTGTAAACCATACAAATGTGTACTTCAAATAAATGTGTGTGTTGTTTTTTCTGCCAGTATAACAGCAGACGACCTGAAAACTCAGACTGCGCAGCTGCAAACGCAGATGACGTCAGCGCGAGATGACGTCAGCAAAATGGCGGAGAAGCTGGCGACAGCGCAGGGAGCAGGTGGGTGCACCAGAAAGCAAATCATATACTGTGTATTCAAATAAACAGGATTAGGTAGAGGATACGCAGTCTGATTTTTGCAAACTAAACCACCACCTTGTGGCATTATAAATCAACAAATTATTCATCATTATTATCAGCTGCATTGTTTGATTGTGGTCAGTTTAGATTTTGAGATGTTTTGATATGTCTCTTAGCATCAGACAGTAACCTTGAACCAGAGATTTCAACTTAAGCAAAGTGAGAGGTGAAACTTTAAATTCTGCCTTTTAATAATCACAACACGCGTACGTTGTGTTGTATCAGGACAATCAGCTACAAAATAAGGACGGTGGTGCGATAGTTTAAAGTCAATACCAGTTGGTTATTGTTGTAGATAACTTATACGTTTTGTATCTCTAGACGTTCCCATTCTATAACATTAGCATTTGTTGTATTCTAATCGATCTATGCATGAATATAGCGTGTTTTGCCCGTTGCAGGCAGCAGTGGCGCCTCCGTCATTTTCTCAGCGGCTGCCAGTGAAACTATGAGCTATAACAACGGGGACGTTGTGCAATTCAAACACGTTTTCACCAACATCGGAGATTCATATGACAGGTGAGCGGAACGGATTTATTGAGTGTCTTTGTTTCATTGGGGGCATGCTGTATGCCTTAACGAACCATGACATGTTGAATCAACAACCATGTTGCAAATCGGAAATGACTAATATCGCTACTTATCATAAAATAAGTATAACGCACCAATTACATTGATCGTCCTGACGACGAAGAACACGCCAAATTATAAATGAATTTTATGTACAGTCTGTGTGTGTTTTTGTTTACCTAGTGTCTATCATCATAGGCAGATCCAGGGGGTGCAGGAGGCGCCCCCTTTCCACACCAAAATATTCTTTTTCGTAGGGTTTTTACGCGTCTGCCATATATCGCGCGTACGAAACCCATAAGATCCCGTCAGTGCGCCCCCCCCCCCAATCCCCCCTTTTCAAAAACATGAATCTGCCATTGATCATTCTATCTGTTCCATTAGTGACAATAGCAGCCTTGTCTTGCAGCTCGAGCAGTAAGTTCGTGTGCCCGCAGACGGGGATCTACCTGTTCTCCGTCGTGCTTCACGAGGGCTACAACGCCGACCACCGCTACAAGGGCATCGGCGAGCTCTACGTGGATGGTAAGCGCGGCCCACAGGGCACAGACGTCTGTCTTGAACTAACTAACTAACCAACCAAACAACAACAAACAAGACAAACAAACAGGAATGAAATAGCTAAACCAGGAAACTAAACCACAACCAAACAAACAAAGAAAACAAAGAAAAACACTTGAAACCCATCAACCAACCAACTTAACCAAACAAATAAATATGCAAACAAGCTAAATAAACCACAGCCAAACAAACTGACAACAAACCAAGTGTTGGCTTCTACGTCTTGGTGTGTGTTACTTAATGTGAGACTTAATTTGTGACGTAATAAACTACGAGACCATCTGTGATGTCTAGAATTAACCAAATTGCAAAAAGAAACCAATAAAACCAACCAACAAGCCAAACAAAGAAAAACGATAAACAAACAAACACATAATCAAGCAAACCAACTAAACCAATCATCAAACATACAAACAAACTAGCAATCAAACCAACACACAATCCAAACAGCCAACCAAACAACCAATTTTGGAAGTTTTGGACCTATCGGGTAGCAGAGAGGGTTAAAAAAGTAAAAAAAAAAATGGCTTGAACACATCTAGTCTCGCTCAATCCAGACCTTCCTGCCGGGAGGAGGGGACTGGAAAAGTCTGGTTGATCGAGACTAGAACACGTCGTGGACTTTTTTTACGTCAGACGTACACCTCGTGGACGTTTTTACGTCAGACGTAACCACCGCTCTCTCGTTCCAGACAAGAAGATCTTCCGCGTGTTCGCGTACGACGACACGCGCGCCGACACGAGCTCCAACCTGGCGGCCGTGCCGTGCCGCGCCGGCCACGAGGCGTACGTGCGCGCCACCGAGACCTACATGATCTACGACTCCGCCTCGCACTTCAACACCTTCACCGGGGTGCTGCTGCGGGAGGGCGGGGACCAGTAGGGCGGGGGCGGGGGGAGCAGTAGGGGCGGATGGATTGGGGGGCTTGAAGTCCGGACTCCAATGTTAGGGACCATTCAGTATTTATGACAGGGTGGGGTAGGAGGATTTTCCAAAAATGCTGTGAAAAAATCAATAGCCCCCCCCCCTCAAATCTCTGTGAAGAAATTGGTAACCCCCCTCAAATTTATGTGATAAAAATTGATGACCCCCCTACAGTTAACGCAATCATTGTCTGTTAACTCAAATCCTATTTGATGGATATCCATAATATAAAACAGAAAATTTTAGTACATAATCAAAAATAGGGGTAAACGTTCTGTGAAAAAATTGATAGCCCCCCTCCAAACATTGTGACAAAAGTTCATGGCCCGCCCTAAAATCTTCCTACCCCACCCTGTCATAAATACTGAATGGTCCTTTAGGGGTTAGGGTCAGCGTTAGGGAGGGACTCGGTGAGATGTAAAGACACGGGGCTGGAGACTGGAGGAGAGTTGGCGGGAACAATAACATGGTCCAGGAGCCGATGGCATGCGCAGAGATTTCCCCAAGTTATTTTCATGTTTGTGTGACAATTGTGAAATCCATGGTGTGGTTTTACAAACGTGTCCAGCAGCATAACGTGTGAGATGTGATCACAAGGATGTTATCTATGCACTGTTCCCGTGTGTGTTTCGGAAATTGCAAATTTTCAAACAGACATCCATTGCTTGTAAATGATAAATGATTATAATGAGTTATATATTGTTTATTAAATAGATTAGATGTATTCGACTTAGACAATTAGGTCAAATGTTCTTATCTGAAACTGTGGTATGCAGGTATTAACTTCTAATTTGTTTTGTTGTTGTCTATATGTGAATAAATTTGACACTATGAATATATGTTCAAGGAGGAATTAGAATTCAATCATTTATTGAGAGTTTACCTTAAAAAGACGTTGCATCCAATATATATTTAGATTTTTTTATTTAATTTCACAGGTATCAATAAATACTATATATGAAGATTTCTGTTATAATCATTACTCTGTGTCATAAATCTTACCAAAAAGCTATTTTTTCTTCAATTTACCATTATCCAAATAAATTCATAACAATTTTGTCCAGTTGTGCACCTTGACCGCGTATCAAAGACATATTGAATTATGAATCACAATGATAAAGAATAGTTGTTTCATGAGACAAAATGTACATATTAGCTAAAAATAATGATAACATTTTTTTTGATGATTTTCATATCTTGCTCTGGTTAAACACAAAATGTCATCTGACCGTGACGAAGACATAGGTGACTTGTGACACGCCCCTATATCCTGCATTCGGATTGGCTTAGAGTCGAAATCAGCCAGGCATTATTTCTCCATTTTGCCTGGCTGAATATTATTCTCTAAAATTGGGTCACACTTTCGATGTCTATTCAAATAAGTTGGAAATGTATACATAGCTTACAAAAATGTGCAGAAAACAAAACAATTGCTCCATGTTTATGTCTATGTTATGAAAAGCTAGTGAAACTTTTTTTTTAGTTCTTAATAATCTTATTCATAAATTACTATTTCTGAGTAGTGTAGTGCATTTCTAGTGTAAAATCAAGCAGTTGTTATTGTATCATTCATAATTAGTAATCTTTCACTGAAAATCATTTTTTAATGTTTATACATGTTCTCCAATATACTAGATGGCTTGTCCGCCTCATGTTTATATTCCAAAAATGCATTTCTTTCTCAGTACATTGAAAATTGCCCAGCCAGATATTTCCACTCTAAATAGATGATGATAATGCTGTATCAGATACACGCATAGGACTGTAACATTATTAGACACAGTACTTAAGTAGATAAAAAAGTGTCAAAGGATCACATCATCACTAGCAGAGCGTTGATTCATGTGCAATGAATAAGGCTTTCTGAAAGGCACACTGTCACTGCCTAGTTGTTGACAAATGACAAATGATCACCACTAATATAAAGACATTGTACCCAGTTCAAGCATTATATTGCAAAAGAAATGCTCAAGATCAATATAAAATGTATTTTGAAAGGCTTACTTTAATTGGCAAAGTGCCAAAGATTTCAATTGGTTGAATCCAGTGCAAACGGCAGGATCCAGTTTAACCAGTTTTAACCAGTTTGATCCATTTGAGCAAACCTCTTTGCATATTTGATGATGACGTTTATGCACCAGCCATATGCCATTTCTATTGGGGCAGAAATATAGGTGAAGAGTCTTTGGGATCGTTTACATTGAGCAAGTCCGTTCACTCTCCAAGTTCACGAGTTTTCCGCATGAAGTACACTCCAGCTGGTAGACATTGTCAGTTCATGGGAATCTCGTGTACAATGCCTATAAGCATTGTTGAAATAAAATATCTACCAGTGGGCTGAGTCACATATAACACTAGAAATTTGCCAACGTTTGCAAAACACCAGCCAAAACGAAAACAACGACCACTTAATTGTGGCCTATGCATGTGATTGCAAAATCTATTTTAGAACTAAGCCTTGTTTATTGTGAGTCAATTGTTCTGATGATCTCATTGGTGCAAGTCTTGCATAATATTCCAGTAGAAATGGTTATTGACTACTCGGCTTGCAGTAGATGGGGAACGTTGCTTTTGCTGACCAGCCGTTGTCATGTATAGCTGATGTCTGCAAAGAAACAGTGAGATTTGCACTGACAGACGCTCACGAACACGAGGTAGTGTTTATTTCAAATGATCTTTCCTTCCGGCATATATTTACAAGGACTGCTATATTTTTTGTATGCAAGTTGTTTAATTTTGTATGCTACAGACGGTCTCATAGATGTTGTTCATCGTGTCTTTTATTTGGAGATTAAGTTTGGGATTTTCACGCACAGGATGATACTTTAGAATTAGTTATGATTAATTTCTAACACTGCCACACATAAGTATCCTCTTCTCATGTATTATTATTATTTCAACCAAAATTAATTCAAAATTTAATCTCCAGAATACATGAACACGATGCGTTATTATGGGGAATGTATATTGTTATAGGTTGATACCTGTTGGAAGTGGTACTGTTTAGTGGGCTAGACTTCCATGTTGCCGAGACACCTCCTGAAATGGAAAAAAATAACTGGAGCAGCACCTGTGTAAACAAACAACTGGATCAGTTGTTATATGTTAAAAATGCGCGATATTGTGCGTCCTATCAAGGAGAGTCTGGTGGCATGAGGCCGATGTTGTATTTATTGTTCAGAAGTACGTTTATCATCATGACCTACATGAAACTGAACGGGGCCAACGAAGAAGGACATTTATTTGTTTGTATATCCATTCCTTTTTTTTTCATTTTAAAGGTAGAAAATACATAACTATATCAATTAATATTTGCTAAGTTAATGAGTTGAGCGGCAGCAGTTATTCTCATGATTATTATTGTCGTCTGATCACTGCTGTATGAATAACCGAAAGTTATAAAAACATTTTATTACCGTTTTCGAAGCTAAAGCACCCTCCTCAGATACAATGGAATTCATAAAACTCAAAACATTTTGAAAATATTACATTTTGAAAACTATGGCATAGAAAGAAAATTTAGTACAAAAATTAATCATTCTTATGTTCTACTTGGAAACCACCTAACAAAGACAAACAACAACAAATATTCTTAACAGCAATCGAGACCTAGATGCTGATGTGCGCCCTGGGGTTCTTACACTCTCGGTTCGAGGCCCAGAAGTGCAGGTGCGCTGCCGATGTGCTCGTCTCAGATCCGAAGAATCGAACTCCATCAACAGAAGTGTTGCTGAGCCAATGCTGGCTCCCGCAACTCCTTCACAATAACTTTGAATGACCTCATCAAAAAGAAAAAAAAGTATATTAATGATTTAACTCATGATAATGGGTGTTTTGTGTACATGCACAATCATTATTTGACCTTTCATCAGAAACAATATTTACCATATTTGTAATTTTGAATATGAAAATACTAAATTTATTTCATAAGTTGCACTTAATACTTCAAGTTTAATTTGTGACAACGTATAAGTGGAAAATACTATAGACATTAATGAAAACATTTCACATATTCTTTTTTTGAAAAATTATTATTACAAAATGATGATTTATTTCATACATGCTTAAAATCTGTACGGTAATAAAATGGCACAAATGGAGCAATAGAAATAATGTCAAAAATACAATCATCAAATAACGAAAAGTTGTATGAAAATTGTAAAACATTTACTATGATTGTAATTTTAATCTTAATTGTAATCTTAACAGTTGACAAAGCGTTAAAAAATTCCATAACATTATTTGAAATGTTACTAGAATAATTATTTAATAGAAGATATATTATCATTATTTTTCATATACTACTATTAATACATCAATAAGTACACGTCACATGTTTACGATATTTTGAAACCAAGCTCTTAGCTTCAATAATTTCTAGTCTTGAACAAAAGAAAGAAATATGTTATAAAAAAATATTTTTTCTAAAAATAACATTCTTTTATCTGACATGAATAGTTACTACACTTAATTAAGTAACAACAGTTTCAAGAAGAATCATTCGACACATGCACTCAATAATTTCAATGGTAACATCAATGGTTTGACAAACAAATAACAATTCATATTTTGAATACAAGAATGTAAAAAATGACCAAAACGAGATAAAGCGAATCTGAAAGCTCAGACAGAGGTGGAAACGGGTATCAGAAAGTATTGTTGAACTTAGATAAGTGTGAAGGCACAAGGCTACGAGAAGATCATGATTAAGCCACCACAGACCGTTACGTGTACCCAAATAATATTCATGCTCCATTTTCATTTACTCTATTTGATGTTAAAATATTTCAATGTATTTATTTATTACTTAAAATGCACTACTGAAGTTGCGCTATTACCCAGAATTTCATAACATTTTTACATAATAACAGAAGTAGTTGAGTTTGTCTTACCATGCATCGAAATAATCACATACAATTTAATCCAAATCCTCTCCAAAGTCTATAATGAATACTGCTTGTGTAGATTGGATATGGATTAAACTATGTATGATTATTGTTATTGCACGGTAAGACAAACTGAAACAACACATGCTGTATGCCTGACAAACTCTATTTTAATCAGCAGTAGTAGAGTTACGGTACCTGACACAGTAATATAGACCTCACATAGATTCATCATTTCTATGTCATGTGGCATCCGGATTCCAAGGAAGTTACCCGATGCCCCGACGGCACACGTCAGGGTTTCGTTGGTCTCTAACGAGGCTCCGGTTCGAGTCGCACACAAGGTTCCGGCACCTGAAGGTTGACAACACAGAACACCTACTCTTGCAAACACAGCTTTTCTTCTTTTTCAGGGAGGGATTTGGGAGATGTCACAGAGTTTCATCTCAATCCCTTTGCTAGTCTTTTGACAGATGTTATATTTATTAGATTTTGTCATCAAAACCAGCAACACTCAAGTCTTAGTCTGTTATCATACTTGAAGTGCTTACCTAAAGGGCAAGTGAGCATTGTGACTAAAGCTCTAATATATTATTATGTCAGAGAACAGATTATAATGTATAGTCATGCCCATAACACCTTATGATAAGCTACCCCTTTGGAAATGCCCTGCTGACCTGTCATATGTTTAAGTTTCAACCATTTGATTTTGCCTGCATATTGCACCGCTACGATGATGTTAATTTATTTGTTGTGCTTCGTCATAGTGACCATGGGGTCCTCCTTTTCTAGTTAAAGTAGGGTGAGAGTCATATGCGAAGGACTCCAGTTCATACAAGAGAATTAAATCCTACCAGGAACACTAGCAGGCGTGTAGCTCTCCAGAACAAACACTTCATAATTAGCCAGGCGTTCAGCTGTGAAACACAAAATAGTAATAAATAATAATCGTCAATATTGACCACTTTAATACAGTTAACGTTGATTCTGGTCAATTAATTTTGCCCAACATACATGTATGTGGAAGTTATGCACACCATACATACACAAGGAAAGGATAATCTTAAAGCTACACTCTTTTTTCACACAAACATTATTATGCACAAACCGTCGGGTACATATATAAAAACGTTAGAGAGCATATATACAGGACCTATTTTAAATGAAAAGGCTTCACCTAATGCTATTTATGTACATCCTTGCTTTGGACTTTCTATATATGATGTCTTTAAAGAGACATGCACAGCTGAAATGAAGGTCTCGTTCCTACAGCATAGAATGTGTTTTTCAACTAATCAAATACATATTTTTCTATATGCAACAATTGATTCATTTTTAATTCACTGTTTTCTTTTAAACAATTCAAATATTGGGTGCAAAATCTGGTATCAAAACAAACATGAACTAGAACTACAAGGGAATCCCAGCTTGGATTTCAGCCATAAAGATACTTTTGGTGTCATGATTTATGCAAATCTTGCATGATGGATAAAGGCTACTTTGTTCAGAGGGAGACATGGAACTGGCACAGTAACAGGTTCGAACACACAAATAGCCTCGCCATTGTTCTATTAACAAATGCCTTGCCTACTAGTGCTCTTTCAAATATTCAGCATGTGTAGGAAACATATACGGATGCCAAATACTAGTAGTTCAGTGTCATTTCTTTTTTGAATGATTCAAATTTATCAATATTATCATAATAGTTAAAAAAGAAATAATTTGTTTGTGAATGAGCACCTTCTTATTGTAAATATATCATGTAACCTTCTACAACTTAAATTCAATATCAACCAAATATAGCTGCATTATATAGTTAAAGGTTAGTAGGATTCATGATTTAATTGCAGTGTTGATCGCCTTTTTGTCGGCCATCTTGGTTTTTTCATCCTAAATTAGTTAGAAAAAAATGCAACCATCATTTATTTAAAAAGTGTATCATTTCAAGACGATTGAAAAAATGTATGGTGCACATTGATTATTAACATGGACTTCACAAAACCACATTTTGATGACTTCAATAGTATTAGGTCAAGTTTTCCGTACACTTGTAATAGCACATTGAAAAGAACATTTTGTATTTGTAACTCACGACAGCAGTCGGAGCGTTTGTAGATGGTGACACTTTTCACGGTCTGCTGGGACTGTAGATCCACCACCCACCAGGGGTTCCCCATGTTGGCCTGGGTCGTCGTGCACCCGCTCGAAGCAAAGTCCGTCGAACTGCAACCATAATAACACGTCACCCAACCAAAGGTTAGGTGGTCACAACACTGTGTTCTGTTCGCCCAACCAAAGGTCAGGTGGTCACATCACTTTGCACTATTCGCCCGCGCAATGTGATGTGCCACCGAATAGGGGAACCTTTTTTCGCTGCCCATTCTACTTTTGGGTCATAAGTTTCCCCATCCATTATATTTTGGTGTCAAGCTTTTTCAAAAATCTTTGTGTCACATATTTGACATCTGCACGCAAACATTGAAAAATCATTTTATTATTAGGTAACAGAAATTTCTTTGCTTTAACTCTCATCATCCTTTAGTAACACTATGACTGAGCATTGTCATAAAAGGTGTCTGTTGCTTACGACATGATATTTATATGCATTAGTTCGGTCTGCCACTTACGGGTTTCCGTCCACGGCCAGGTCGGCGGTGTAGCCCGCATCATCAGACGACTGCCAGGCCGGCCGGCGGAGCAGGCTGTACTGTATGCTGCCTGGGACCAGCATAGCATTCATTTTATCATTCTATAGAGGATTGGGGGGGGGTCACGAAATCCAACATCCCTCATTTTTAGGCCTTATTTCCCACATTCCCAATTTTTTGGCCTTTTTCCCACATCCCACAATTTTCATTCGTGTTCATGATTCATTCTGCCACTCACTCTATGACATACCCCTAAATCCTGAATTCTAATTGGTTTAGAGCCTAAATCAGCAAGGCATTATTTCTTCATGTTGTCTGGCTGAATATTGCCCTCTAGAATTCGGTCAACACCTATGGGGCCTATTCTAGTAAGTCAATATAGAATCAATTTGGTCATCTGTACAAATGCTAAATGTATGTTAATGTTAATGAAATTTGTGTCGGGGTAATTCTTTGCACACTTTGCATCCAAATAAAGCATGGTTGAGTAGCCTCAGCTTGCTTTCAGTAACATAAACATTAAGGTATTTTTCCTGCACATGTCTACAAGGTACATAGTACGGATATAGAGGTCTCCCCCCCCACCCTGCCCTTTCCTAAAACCTGAATCTATTAGTGCCGCGTACATGAACTAATAATCCATAATCATATATACTATTAAAATGCACTTGCCTTGTCCAAAAGCACATCCTCCACAAATCGCTAGCACGCAGATGGTAAACCACACGTGAAGTTTGCAGTCACCGTACATGTAGCGAGCTGGCCTCAGCCAGGAGCTGCCAGTCGGTCCACTCATGGTCAAAACCCACGGTCGACTGTCGACGTACCCCGGCGGGCAGCTTTTATATGGAGTCACTGACAACACACGGTGCCGCGCACTTTCCCAGACAGTGCAGTGGAACTCTATACAAAGACCACCCGTGGGAGTGACCTTGCGTGGTCACAATAAAGAGCTGGTCTTTATATGTAGGTTCATTGTGGTCTCCTTGTGAATGTTTGGGAGCGTGAACAATGGTCCCATTAAAGAGGTGGTCTCAATAGAGAGGTGGTGTTAATTGGAGGTTCTTCTGTACAGAGAGGCCGCCGCCGCCGATCCAGGGGCTGCACCTGTCATTGTTTTTCCCACATCACCTGTTCATTACACTTATATATAACTAAAAACCTGCGATCCTTAAAGTGCAGGTTTTTTTTCTTCAACTGCCTGGATCTACTAGTGCAATGGGGCCAGTGCAATGACGCACGTCCTACCATATGCAAACTTACATAAAAGCAATTACATGCACGTAGATAGAAGTCCACAATGACATTAACTAAGCATAAGATCCCAACAGTTGATATTGATTGTGTATTCACCGGAGAGAAGACGTGGAATGTAACAAACATGTGGCTCTAAATAGAAATTTTCAATCCCATTTTGTTAATCTTGAAAATGTGTTCTGGCAAATTAGTGTTAGTCGGGTATATCATGTAATCTTTATCGTTTGATGACTGTCCTTGCTGAATAACATTTCATGTATTTTCCCTTTTTACCACAAACATCTTTATTGTTCATTGGGTTTTTGCACATCACACAAAACTAAAACCCTTCGATCTCTGAAACGCCCCACCTTTCCAAATTTGACTCCGAATATAGTCTGCTGCCATTTACATATTTCCGTAGGATTTGTCTATATTGCTGTCAAAATCGATTTTTTATTGTTGATTTGGGTTGTTT
>CM032665.1:42740479-42761119 GCA_019095985.1 Streblospio benedicti
TCCGCCAGTTCTTGCAGACATGACTGTTATTATCATTGAATGCTGAAACAGATAGATCAAAGTAAATATCTATTTTTTTATTTTCTATTTTATCCCTATTCATGTTATTTATAGCGATTTTTTAATGTGTAAAGTGTCGCACAAGATATCACTTAGTAAATATGAAAGTCTTGTATTTCAATTGTGGACCTTGATGAGCATGGAAAAACAACTAATGTGAAATAATCGGGTAAGCTATGTAAAGTTATTTGGATGATCGTGGAATCGAACTCACGGTCTCCCGTCCATGATACAGACCAGTCATATGTCTATGGGTAACCTCTGAGATAATCTTTCGAGGACGAATTACACATACTTCAATCTCGACCAGTATCAATCTTACCCAATAGCACTTTCCTGCCTTGATACTATTATTAATCTACTAGCCTCGTAGCCTTTGTCACAATCATAGTCTACTACGCTACCGACTATCTACGAGCAGTCATCTAGGCACGTGAGCCGTGCACATCTTGTATCTGCGACTTACTGACTACTAATATGGACCGTGCCCTGAACCACTTCTTTCACACTAACAACTACTACAGGCATGCAATTAGGTCTTCTTTACTTTGCTGAGCTTTGCAATTGAGTGTTCGCCAAACATCATACATTTGTCTCTATAACTAGTAGAGGATTTTATCTGTACCTGCTATGTAGGAATTTTATATGCACACGACCACCTTTTAAGTGCTGTGGTAGCCATTAATGAGTCCCACACGCTGAAATCCTCTCCAAACTCAACCCACTGATACACATGTGCATGGCCAAAGTATAAATTGATGATGTAGACGTTACGCGGTTCGATTGGTAGTGCACCTCGTACAGCTGTGTACACTTGTGTCCAGTGATATGACATGTTGTTAGCCTCAGTATATGTAGATTAAGGTGAAACGTACTTAATCATGAAGCATGTATGTAAGTCACGTTCTGTGATCATATGGTTCAAGGTGAACATGCAGACAAACATGTCAGCATGTCTGGTGTCTGTGTATATAACCACCACGCACCAGTAACAATGCGTCTAGTACTATTGTCACTATGTCCGAGGTATAGAGTACACGGCAGTTTCATTATGATAGGCTGATGTAGCTATTAAAAATTAAATGTTGTAAATGCATCCATTGATTATAAACAAATTTAATAATAATTAAGATGAGATGCAATAATATTTTTTTTAATAATTTTAACAACTTTTCGGCATGTACTGCCTTCATCAAGTTATAAATGTATATTGTTTTCATTTATAAGTTGATGAAGGCAGTACATGCCGAAAATTTGTTAAAATTATTAAAAAAATTTATTATTGCATCTCATCTTAATTATTATTAAATTTGATGTAGCTATTGTCTGCTATATATATGTATGTATGTGATGGATGCATGAATGAAGAATATAAGTGAACAATAAAGACATTGGAAGTTAAAGGATAGTCATTACTCCTCAGTCGACACGTCAGGATCAACTCCCATGTTTAACATAGACTAGTACAGACTGCATATTCAACTTATAATTAAATATAAAAGAAACTGAATGTGTTTATTTCCTGCAGGCTTCATCCGGTACGCACCGTCTCTTCCGGTGGCTCTCATAGGAGGTGTGGTGGGCATGGTCGTGCTTATCATCATCGTTGTCATTGTCGTCGTCTACTGCTGTTGCAGCAGACGAGGAAACCCCGAACTAAAGAGGATAGAAGCAGAAACTAGAAAGCAGTTAGAAGAATCTCGTAAATGTGAAGCTCAAGCAGAAGGCACATCGAATACAGGCTTCTCCGGTGATCATTTAATGCCCAGCGATGGACCAAACGGTCAATTTGTGAAACCAGAAGACTATCTGAAGCCTTCTGGTGATGGGACCCCGCATTTCGAAAGAGCAAATGAACCCACTCAGCCCCCGCATGTGGACAGTGGATATTTGAAGCCAACTCGCTTGGACAGTGGGTATTTGAAGCCAACCAATCAGCACCAAGTGCATCCAGAACAAGGTGTGTACAGTACCGCAGGTGAGAGCTAGACATGCGTTCTCTCTCACCAGCGAGCATAGCGCATTTTAGAGTTACTTAAAGCGAGGGGCACATTCCACCTTGTGGTCGTGGTCGCCGCAAGGCGTGTTGAGGTCTGCGGCGTCTACGGCGTTTTCTGCATGCATTGACAAAAGTACAGTTGTGGGCAGATACGCACGGGCCCCGTGGGTTAGGAATGCGTCGGGACAGGGAGTGATTTTTATTGAGGTGGCCGTGAGATCAACTTGCATAGAACGTGCGATGTACTCGCGTACAACTTACGGTCTACACACCGTGTGGTTACAAAAGTATGGGATCCGCACGTTCATGGTACAGGGAACGCACGGCCCTCGTACTGTGTCTGTGCCGACAACGTGCGGTTAAATCCTCTGCGTTTCACGTAAGGTCTCCGCACTGCCTCCGTACGGTTAGGCCATGACGCAGGGTGGTCTGCTGCCACCGTACGGCCTTGAAAAAAACGTACGTTTGCCGCACTGTACACTGAGTCTCACGGATCGTTACGATTTCTGTGCGTTTTTGGTCGTAGACTGGTTGTAGACCCACCTTGCGGTGGAATGTGCCCCTCGCTTATCAGTCATAATCCTATGGTGACTTTACACATGAACAGCAAGGATCATTGTGACACGATGTTGATGGCTTTACGTCGCACCCCATTACCATATCTATACTTATTTTTTTTCCTCAACCAGAAACCATTCTAGTGTGTTTTGAATAGAACTGTTAACTACAGTGTTTACATATCTGAAAAATGCTATCAATATATTTCAACTTTTCATGCACAGTTAGCAGACGACAGGTGAACTACAGCAACAATGGTGCACAAGATGACGACTACCATGACGCCGCGAGCCGCAGTCCGCACGAAAACTCGCATTCTCACATAGACGACCGCCGTATACAGGACCAGAGAGTGTTCTTCATTGGGAACAGTAGACTAGTTAGTGATTCTTAAGTCACAAAGCTCGGGGGATGAGGCTCAGATGCGCCATGGGTGTGATTTTCGCCAATCACCGGCCGGTCTCCCGCGATCACCGGGCGGCAGAGAGATACATGCGGACATTGGCCGTTATTTGTTTTTAGTCACCTGGTTTAGTCCGTTCATGTCGCCGAGCTTTACCTCCGATGAGGGGAACTCGGTAACAACCAAAAACTCCACCGAGCTCCACCGATGCTGGACATATACTGAGCTTTGTGACTTAAGCATAAACCATGAATTCAGATATTTAGGGAAGTTTTTTTTTACATATTTGCTTTGTTAGGACTATATTGATATCTATTAATCTAATTTACTTTTTAACTGATAGTTTAGGATTGTGTTGTTGTTTTACTACTCATCTTGTTGAAGCACTTTAGAACATATTTAATGGATAGAGCTCCCTACAAATGTATTTATTATTATGTTTTTAATGGCAGTGTGACAGTTTTGATGAACTAATAATGTTCTATTTTCAATAAATGATACTTGTTTTAATCAAAATAACTATCAATTAGTCATTTATTCAAATTTTCTGCAGACCACAGTCCCCCTCTCAAAATATCAACATGTGAATTATTTTATTTTTTATCTAGTCTTTAAATCACACAACTTAAAACTTGTTAAAAATAAAAAATAAAATTACTCTAAATTAATATGCTGCAAATTAAGATATATTTTGTTAAGCTACACCGTAGGAAAAAAAAAATGAGAAAATATTTTAAAACAAACTGAAATACACAAACATAATAAAATTTGTGACCTGATAAATGCAAAATAATTATATTTACAAACATTAATTTCTACAAGTATTGTACTTGTAGCCATGGACATTCCTAATAATCCATCACGTGCATACTGGTACTGGAAGCCAGCTATATAAAACAACCACTTTGAATCCATTCGCTTGTCTTGACTGTGTCAGTTTAGCCCAATGCCACATGAATTTTGACATTTAGTCCATAAACTGCTAAATACAGAATTGCTCAAGATGTCCACAGTAACAATAATGGGCGTTAGGCAGATATTTCCGCATTTAATAAAAAATAACAACAGAGAAGACCTTTCTTACTATCGCTGACCAGATGTTGAGTACTAACATACCCAAACTGATATACATTGCATCAATGATGTAATGATGATAATGATTCAAAATCCTGTCACAGGAAGTGTGTCTGGTGTTACTTTTGTTACCTCTGAAAGCCACCTACTGGCAAGCCCTACGAGTGCATTATGATGAGTGTGCCTTCTAGCTTCTAGAAGCACTTTATACACACCATAAATGACCATTATCATTATTCCAATGTACATTATGCGTGCTATGTTAATATATGGGCAAATATCCCATTTAAGGAATTTACCCACAGCTACTACTAGATTGTCTAGCCACATTTTACGCAGGAGTCCCTTGCTTCCATCCAAAACCCCTTTGTCCTAGCAATTGTAGCATTATGCTACATTGTATGTCTATGTCCTTCCATCTGACTCGAGTGTGTATCCGCAACCCAATAATATGTCTTGCCATGTGTTGCAACATGTCCTGACTTGTCTCTAATGAGTCTATAGCCTGGCATTCACCCATATTATTCAGACTGTGCTGATGATGTGCTGGCTCATCCTCTACGTTACTGTCTAGCATGCCAGCCTGTCCCTACTCTATGTTGCTGTCTAGCCCTTTCCTTTTTCCTTTTCCCAGTTTAGATTCGCCATATTAGAAGCTTATATACATCTACCAACAGTCAATGATATTTTCGCACCAAATATACTTTAAAAAGTCAGGTTATAAAACCAACATATACACTATATACAAACATACTAAAATACAGAGTTCATTAAATTGACGGTGGTAAAAAATGATCACATCCTATGGTTTAAGCAGATTGCGTCTATTGAAGTGAATGGCGTAACAGACGTTTCGCGCTCAGTCTCTCAAGAACAACCTCTTGGTGTCCAGGCGGTAATGTAATCATGAATTCTGTGCTGGGTCCTATCCATAATCAGCTGACTGAAGAGGCTCTCAGTGGTAGTAATGCCAGAGGTTCTATGATGCTATACAACTGTGATGGAGTTTCTGTCCTACTCTATGCTGTGTCTCGCCATCCACTTCTGCCGGCTGTTGTCCAGCATGCCGTGCGCCGCCATCCGCGCCTTCATCATCTCCGTGCCGCCCTCCAGAGCTGGCAGCATCTTGTAGCGCGTGTGCACGTGGTTCGTCAGCCGCACCTGATCAAAGAGAAAGTCATTGGTTCAAAGTATCATATGACACCAGCTAAGTCAATAGAGTCAGAATACATGTGATGTGACAGTGTGATATTCCAACCTACAAACGCATGCTAAAGGTTCAGGTTTGAGTCTGAGACCTATAGACTTGTGATTGGTGTAGTGTGTCAGGTCAATATTGTTATTTTTTATGTCTCATGTCAGGTCAGAATGGTTGTCACTATAAAAGGGAAAGTTATTCTTAATCTGTCTGTTCTGTTTTTAAGTCATGCATTAGACAATCTTGTAGCATGGAGTTGTTTGGCGTTTTCAACAACACATTTCAAACAGAATTAGCACAACAGACACAACCGGGGAGTCACCAGACCCACCCAGGTCATAACGTACATGCACGTGCCTGTTGATCACAGTCACACTCAACCTGTCAATCACTCTCACACTCAACCTCTAAATCAGCCTCACACCCGCCTATCATCGAGCCTCTCACCTCCTGTTTGGCGGCCGGACATTTCAGTTTCTGTATGAACACGCGGCCACCTCGTTTTGGCTGCTCGGGCACGAAACCCTGAAAACAGACACAACGTCCACATGTCAGACAATCTTACGTGTATTTGGGGCACTGTTTTCTTCGTACACACCACACTCAAAAGTTTTGATCATTTCAACCACTGGATGTGACCATCTGTAGAAGCCTATGCACACACAGTGCAGACTTCTGATTATAAAAATGTGAAATAAATATAATGGACTCGCTGGGCAGACGACTCTGCGCAGAGACGTTCTAAAGGTGACAGCATCAGTGGTTGAAACAGTCTGACGTAAGTTAAAGTTGTAATATGTAAGAAGAAAGACAAGGCCCTGAATATATCAAGCATCTAGCATGATGAATACATACATTATGGTCTAGGTATAGTTTCATTTATTTTCTTAGATACGGTTAAAGTTACATTTGCTCATTTTTTATCCATGCTGTCCACCTTTTGTTGGTGATTTTATTGGAGCTTTAAGATTTCTAATAATCCTACATCACTCTTACTTATTGCAATATTTTAACGTTTCAACCATACTTCCCATGAAATCATCACTCATTTTGCCAGTATCATTTTTAGGCTCATCCTAGCTTCTTGAACCCCTAGATTAGGAAGATATCTTTTTCCAAAAAATAGTGGTATCTTGTAAAATTGAAAATAAAAATAAAAGTTTGGGATTTGAAAAATACTTAAGAATTGGTCAGTAATCAGGTAAGGATAATTATAGTAAGCATAATTGTAAGTACAGCATTGTATACAGTCACACAGAATGTTTACATTTACAACATACAATTACAGGTTTTCATGTGTGACATTGTTAATGGTGTCATACACATTAATAATAGTAGGCATGGTGCACGGGTACATCAATAGCGTGTGTCAGGAGTCTCTGGTTCAAAATAACTGAAGACATGGAGAAATATGTCATGGGTTTGAAGTCAATATGCATGCATTCAATGCATGATTTAGTTAATATTACCATGGGACCTAACATCACGAGGGGTTGTGTGATATGTTTACTACTATGCATTACAAACACTATATAATACCCATTACTACTATTATATAGAAGGGTAACCGAAAGGCCAGAGACCATGGCAGCCAGGGCATGCGTTTCATGCTTGATTTAAGCTCTAGCATATACTTTATCACTTCACATCATCGAAATAAGCTGATACAGCCCTATGCAATTACAGTTTAAATATTTCCACCATTATTACATAGTTTCATTATGCAGTAAGTTAATCACCATTAACAATCCGTCTTCAGCTAGGAATGAGGGTTGATCAACATGTATAGTATCAGCTGTGTTTGTGTCACTTTTGTCTCAAAATTATTCTTGTTGGCCATACATTGTAGGTACCAGTACACTTAAAAGGTCAGTAAAACCTTTTTAGATCTTAAGGTGACTTGGCTCAAGGGGATTCCATAGGGAGCTTGTCATTTCATGGGGGTTTGCGATGTTCACTTTATATTACGAAAGCTGCGCCACTGTATTGCCAAGTAAATCGATTGCGATCCATGGTTATGAACGCTGAACGTATGACGTACATTGTATGGCGTTTGTCCCGTCAGTACCATTGACCTTGTATATAGTACTTGATTGTATTACTTCCTGTTGCCACGTGTTTCCTGTGGCCACGTGTTTCATTCGACGTTTGGATTCTATTCTAATAAATGCTACCAGTTCGGTTATCGGGTTTATAGTTATTATACAGTAACACCACATCTTCATATTGGCGCTGATGTTATTATCTGCTTTTGTTGTACGCTGCTGGCTATCATGATTATCAGCAAAACTTTGCGAGGGCGTTATGATAAATTTAAAATAAATGTATATCAGTCATCAATTCATCATATAAAATAGCTTACGAGATTTACTAATTACAAATAATAACATTATTATTAGTGAATATTTCTCAATGGAATTCGCTATAAAATCTAGTAAATTACGTTAACTGTTGTAATTAATATGAACGCATTCTAAGTTAATTCAATGCTATATGTATTGAACTTCTTCAAAAGCAATCAATCTTTCATCAATCTTTCATGGAGTAAAAATGTTCCAGCATCTAAAGAACTATAACCCTGGATATTAGTTGTTTATTGGGCTGCGAGGATGAACCAAGACGAAGATAATGGGATAATTCCCGATACGGAGGAGAGGCCACGCATTGATATTAAAGAAGAAGAGGTGTTTACTTCAGAAAGCCCTGCGGACAACAGAGTCGAAAGACAGCCAAAATTATTAAGCTGCAAGTACTGCACCTACACAACACGGTATCAAGGAAATCTCGTGAAACACGTGCGTATACACACTGGGGACAAGCCCTACTCGTGTCGATTCTGTGGGAAAAGATTTGCATCAAAATCCAACCATAAATCACACGAAATAATTCACACTGGACAAATAAGGCTTAAATGCCCGCATGACGATTGTACATTTAGAGCAAATACCAAGGAATGCATTGCTGTACATTTAATGCGATGCCATGGTGACTCTTCTGTAACAGTTACCCCAAGAAGAAGAAAATCTGCTAAAACTGATAAAAGTCCTTCCCAATCACCAGCATCCTCATCGGATTTGTCTTTGGAACAAAGACGTCAATTTGCAGCTGCTATTCACGAACAGTCACAGGATCGTTCAAACGACCTCAGTGGAATAACCGCAACTCCTTGGGCAACTCATGCTTATATGCAAACATTGTTGCCCCCTACTTTTGAAGACGACGATACCAACCAGAGTCTCAACTCTCAAAACAACGAGCAGAGCATAGATCAGCAGCAAGTCTCAACTTCGCAGGATGGTGCCAACCCTTCGACCAGTGGAGTTCTCCAAGGGGATGGCAGTCAGCAACAGACGCCCCCGCCTGGTACGCCTATAGACCTTCATGCAGCCCAGGCAGCTGCTGCTGCTCAGGGTCATCAGGACCCAATGGCGCTGGCTGCAGATGAAAACAGGTCCTCTGCGCTCAGCATAGAGCTGCTAAAGGTCTTCTCCAAGTTTGGGCTGGATCCGCAGGTGATTGTAGATACCTTGGTATTACAGGGCAAACTCTTTAGGTGTGTAAGCTGCAACATAATCTTTCCAGAATACAGCACTTTTGTGCTTCATAAAGGGTGTCATGGAAACCGCCACCCTTATCAATGTCATTTTTGTCAGGTAATTTTCCCTGATGAGTTTGGCTTCCTCACTCATTTCATGCAGTGTCCCAAGAAATAATTCGCGGTTAGACAATATTTTGTGCACTGTGAACAATGATATGTGTTTTATCAAGTGGGATGCCTGCAAAGTATTATTTACTTGGACATCATGGCATTAGAATTGACTGCTACATATGATATGATATATATGATTCAAAGCACTACAATGAATGGAGATTATGAAATGTAGAAAATCATGATTGGTAATGTAAATACAGGAACATATTTTGTCTCTTCATTTAGTATATTTTGTACATACGTCACAGTGTCAGTGTGAAATTATTCGTCGTGTACTCATTGATATGTGCACATTGTGTGTTGTCTTTTGCCAATGAAATTGGTGTTTTTTGGTGGTATGTTTACTTCATTTTTAAACACTACACACAGGACAAACACATTCAACATATGGATGGCATGAGTGGGCAGATGACTTTTCCGCAGAGCACGACGCTTTGTCTTGTAGTGACATTATTTACAAAGTATGACTGGTCCCATGTAAGTGTCGACATACAAATTGTAATGTTTGTTGCTCTATATTGTAGATATTTCAGTTCAAGAACATTTGATTTCTAATTATGTGGTCTAAGTTGCATGCCTATAATGATAATGATAATAAATAAGTTGTGCCCATGGCCATTGGCCTTTCGGTCACCCTTCTTTATGATAGTAGTAATGTGTATTATATACTAGTGTTTGTAAATCATAGTAGTATAAATACCTTGTTGTTTTTTACTACTTATTCTGTGAGTTTGGAGAAAATAAATTTTTTTTTTGGTTTAATTTAGTTTATTCCGACGTTTCAACACGTAAGTGTCCTCTTCAGGGAATATTAAATTACTTAACAATTTATAAAAACGTAAAGATCAAGAAATAGCCTAAAACAATGACTAAACATTAGAAATACAATATTAAGAATAAAATGCACATTAATTGGTTCCCCCTTCTAAGATGGCTAAAAGTATATTTTGCAAAAGTATAAATACCACACAACCCCTCCCATAACTCTGGGGCTCATGAATATTGCCCTCGCAAGCTCGGGCACTATAAACTAAATTCGGGCATTGCATTAATGCATATTGACCTCAAACCCATGAAATAGTCCTAGAGATCTATACATGTATGTACATTTGTATCTTACACAAATCCTGACCATCAGTTTTCTAATTTCTATATGTATAAATCTGTATTGCGTATAGTTCCAAATCGTACGACTACCCTGATTTTTGTCATTGATGCATGCATGCTAAATAATACGACAAATCTAGTCATACATGCTTGCATCAGGATTTGGTGGGTTTGAATAGATTTGTGTAGACTAATCCATCAGTGTAAATTGAACCAGAGACGATAATGTGGTGAACGTGACGGAGAAAATGGGTCTTACGAGAGGCAGCTTCTTCTGAAATCATCAACAAAACATGCGTTAGACTATTGTACAGTGATCGGTTACCTCTTTACCAACTATACAGCATAGGCAGATCCAGGTTTTTGGAAAAGGGGGAGGGGCGCACTTAAGGAAAGGGGCGGGGGGGGGGCGCACTTAAGAAAAAGGGGTCGCACTTTGGGATTTCATGAAAAACGCTATGAACATGAAGTATTTTGGTGGGAAAAGGGGGGGGGGGGCGCCCCCCTCCCCAGATCTGCCTATGAATACACATATTTGTGCATCAATTAACAACAATCTGTGCAACTTGGTAGAGACAACCTACTCTCCTCCCACCACCTAGACAATTATCCCAACATAAAATTTATTTCCCAAACCCGCACAATCATAAACTAGTAAGTACTATATTATTATCTGAAATTCATATTTACAAATGCCTGCAGTAACATCTGTACTAGCTACTACGCATTTGTAATGCCAGCAATGATTTCATTATTAAAGGTCTCGATCATTATTAGATCATAATGATGACCTCTCCAGGGGGGACTCCTGATGTCTTTATTGTTGGTGTAGTGATGTCTTTTACAGTTACTGTGGGCATTTGAAGTGAGAGCTGGCCATATGCAGATTCAGGGGTCTGCAGGAGGCATTTCCCCTCCACCATTTTAGATTCTCAAAATAGAATTTGCATGCTGTTGTTTTGGGTCTCCGCAAGCCTTAATGCATACCAAGCCCATGAAATCCTGTGGGTGAGTCCCGCATTTCTGAAAGCCTGGATTTGCCAACGGCAGCGAACCGACCAAAGGGCGTTATTACTACAGACATTATAACATCATACCGTAAACTGAACCACATCCAAAATATGAACACGTCTGTTTATATCAATCAACTCGCTAACATTAACTTCTGAGCAAAGTTCGTGTGCATACTGCATACATTGAGAGTTTTCGACATGATCAGTCTGACACAGATGCAGGTTTTCATAAGGGTGAGGCGGACACACTCAAAATATCTCGTTTATTTTGGACGAGGTACCGACAGCGAACAAGCTAAAAACCTTATTAAAGTAAGGTATTTTGTTGGAAAAGGGGGAGGAGGAAAATGGGTTGCACGTCTTCTGCACCCCCGCCCTGGATCTGTCTATGCGTTGTCATGACAGCTTTGCTCAGAAGTTGGTTCAAACGCACGTAAGCACTCTGCAGTACTCTTTCACCTTAACCATGATATTATGTGACACTCGAGCACCAGATGATGCAGAATATTCAACACACACCGGCCCTCGTACTGCTATAACACTACTACCAGCGCTACCAAGTGAGGATCATTTGGGGTGCATCATCATCAATAGATAACAAGAGAAAAACCAAAACAACTCATCAGGACAGTCAATTGCTGCATTAATACACCAGCACAGTCAGCAATCACTTACAGTGCCTCGTCTCTGGATAACCAGTGAAAAAAAAACAATAACTCATCAGGACAGTCAAATGCTCTATTACTACATCAGCACCGTCATCAATCACTTACGGTGCCTTGTCTGTAGATAACCAGATAAATAACAACAACTCATCAGGAAAATCAAATGCATTACTACGTCAGCACAGTCAGCAATCTGCCTTGTCTGTACATAACCAGATAACAAAAAAAAACAATAACTCATCAGGACAGTCAAATTCTGCCATCCGCGCAGTCCGCGTCACTTACGGGGAGCTCGAACCTCCTGAGTTTGGGCAGCGCACCGAGCTCGGCCTTGTCGGCGCCGTGCGTCAGCGAGAACAGCTTGATGCGGTGCTCCAGGTAGTTGAGCGACGAGTCGCTCGTCTCCCAGTCGCGGTACGCCGGGTGCTCGCCGATCTCGGGGCGTGGCCGCGACAGGCCCTGTCTGTGGAGACGATGGCAGGGGTGTTAGCAGTATACCGTAGGGGCATTGTAGCTTCACGGAAATGATAGTGTTAAGTGATGTGATGAATAGAATAATTGGACCCTTTTCTTAAAATTTTAAATTGAAAATAACATTGGAACATCATCAGTTTTTGTGCTTATTAGGGTCTATAATATTCCTTTGATGTATTCAACCATTGTAGGTAGGTAGCAGGGTTATAGCAGCGGACTAAGTTACCAATATTTGCGGGAACCTTTTCAAAACTGGACTCAGTACCAGTGATTACAATACACTGCAGCAGAATGCCGCCAGTAAAGCAAGAAGGTTGGAATAGAAAATTTCACCTCATGTTGTGGGCAAATATTATTCCAAGCCATCCTTTACCTGAGCCTGGCGTGAGCGGCGTCTCTTGCTGTGTCCAGGGACTCGCCCAGCGACCGGCTGCCATCAGCCGCATCCTTCCCCCCGCCGCGACCCTTCCCTCGGCCCCGGGTCAGGATGGCGGCTGCGTCCTCGCCACCTGCTGCCTCGTCTACAGACAGAGAAAAACAACAACTCGATAGCACATGAAAGCGTACACATAATATGTAATGTTTATTTCCAATGTGGTCCTGTTTGTGAGGTAACCAACTGAGCCAAGGGTGTGTGGAGGGATCACGCTAGCTATTGTTTTCAAACTAGGTGAGTTCGTTTACATGCAGAGGGGTGACTCTCCTTTACACGGGGCACGCCTTTTAACGTTGCTTCCCAACCTCACGTTTGGTGTCACCACCGTCTAGTATATCATTCGACTGAGGCGACACGCTCAGTTGAGATCAGCAACACAGTAGCAGACGACGTAACAGCGACGCAGGCAAATCACGTTTTTAGGTCGTACACTCTAACCACTGAACCACTGAGGACTACAACATATCTGTAAGTCTAAGTCTAGGTCTATGTATTTAATCTGCAGAGCACCACAGAGGAGTATGATGCAGATGCTAGTGACTGGCTAGTTTGCCAGTGATGTCAGCTGACTCTTGAACTCTGCTGAAGAGCCAACCTCTACTACTGAGGCAGGTAAAATGTTCCACTCTGGGATGGTGAGAGTGGTAAACCAGTTGCAGTACTGTGTGGTGGAGCTTCGTTGGTGCTGTAGCTTCATGATTTGAGCTGTCAGGCCAACTACAAACTAAGAGTACAGTCGGGCCTCACTTTGAATGCATTACAAGTACACAGAGTGAGGTGAGACGCACCCTGCATGTTGAAGCGCTCCATGCTGGCAGACTTGCGGATGTCCCCCGGCGCTGGCAGGTCCTGGTAAGCGCTTGTGTCCGGGTTGCTGGCTCGGTCGCCCAGAATCTGGGTGATGAACGTGTTGGACCTGCAAGTGGAAGAGTGAATCATAGTGAGTTTTACTGGCAGATCCAGGTTTTCAGAAAAAAGGGTGTGGCACTTTAGGGATCTCATGGGTTTCGTATGTGCGATCCATAGCGAACATGTAAAAATCCCAATGAAAATAAGGTATATGGGTGGGATCTGTCTGAGTTTAACATTAACCACCACAGTCTGACTGTCACTAATATCAAAATTCAATTTTATAGTAGTATAGGCGACTATAAACATTTAGGTGGAGAGCAGGATTCTTTGCCAAAAACACAATGAGGTATATCAGCGAAGGCGGTAATGCTACATCTGATTTGGCTTCCCTAGGGAATGTGAGATAACAAAGCCACCATTGGTGCGTGGGCGTCCTGACTTCCTACTATACTATTTAATTGCATCAGGTCTGCTCTGATGATGTAATGTTGATGCAGAAATGCTACTACATTGTGAACATATGCACCCCCCAACACTGTCATCCACTCAGTTTCTGAATATGAATGCTTATTTCAGCCTTGCTGTCATAAATAGGTGCAACGCGTCCCAAAACGCACATATATATCATCATAGGAATATTTTCTCTGTCTCTCACCTCTCCAGGAGGTCGTTGTCCACCTCCGTGTCCTCCTTGATCACGTCCAGGTTGCCGATGGCCGGCAGCTCCACCTTCTTCTTCCCCGGCCGGCTCCCTCCGCTAGCTTGGGAGCTGCTTTCTTCATCAGTACTCTGCAAAAACAAGAACAGTTATCAACCAATGCATATTTGTATTAGATTTTTAAAATTCACAATCATAATATATTAAGTAGATACCTATTGAAACAACTTGTCATTCTGTCTTTGGCAAGACTTTCTTTAGGCCTGACGAAGCTCACGAAAGTCTTGCCAAAGACAGAATGACAGGTTTCAGTAGGTATCTATTTAATTGATTGTGAAGAACATTTACGTTTTGTAAATGTTTTAAGCGCATAACATCTAGAAGACACATACAATGTGGTGCGTGGGCGTCCTTACTGGCCAAACATTTCAATATTCTTTCAGGTCTCGCACCAACGGTTTCTTGGGATGCTTGTGTGTTCTGGTTTTCAGAAATATATGCCCCTGATATTCATATTTATCAAGCACACTAACCACCTGCGTTTTTAAAAAACACTTAATACTTTATGTCTTTGTCTATCTGCACCACCACGTCTATATGTGCAGCATACAGCCGTGACTCAACGACCCTAATATCCATTGAAGTTGACCTCAAAATCCAACCAATCACAAGCCCCAATACCGAAATTTATCAGAGACGATGGCAATCGTAAAGGCAGTGTGAGTGATCAAGCCGTGAACACTCGCCTTGCTGGGGCCCTCCCCCTGGTTCATGTCCTCGTACCGCTCGTCCTCGGCAGGGGCCGCCGCCGCCACGGCAACTGCCAGCAGCAAAACTCAGGTCAGTAATGAAAAGATGATTTTCTCATCTAGGTAAACTATATGCAAACCTTCAATATTCACATAATTCATGCATTAATTATCTCTGAATTTGGTGCGTAATAGTGAGCAATGTAAGAACGTATTCTGTATGAATGAATACATACAAAACTAATGATAATAACTATGTGGAATAAACAGAAAACGAGCTTGCTATGTGATGAGATTAATCATTAATCACCAATAAACTGAATTGATACTCAGTATGTCAATATTTCTGCAAAAATTGTTCAGTAACGATTTTCCATTTTTTCACACGTGGGCAAGTGTTTTTAAGTAACCTATCAATAAACATATAAGACACTCAACACACAAATAAGACTAAACACACAAATAAGACAAAACAGACTATTGTGCTCCTGACCCACCTTGTGGTGCTTCTCCCCCTTTGTCACTGTCCGCTGTAGCCTCGCCAGCTGCCTGCTCCTGAGGAGGACACAGGGTATAAATGTAAATGTGGTGGGTTTTAGTCACGATTCAAGTATTTCGCTCTCACACATTTTACACCAGGTCATTGGCACACTTATTGATCATCAATTGATCATTTCTTACATACTAGCATGGCAGTGCACAATGCTAATCACTCACACAATCACACACTCTTTCAACCCAATGGCCTTTACCTGATTAACGTGTAAGCACAACGGAGCTGTGTGCAACTATATTGGGATGAGTTTGCTCAGCACCCACCACCAGACCGGCATGGGAATTCAACCTATGACCTTATAACCATGGGTCCAACACCCTATCCACTCGACCACAGGAGCACACGAGTGGGTTCGAATGTAGTGGATCTTTTACTCTTGTTATCACTAAAGTTGTTGACACATCTCAACATGAACACAGGTTGCGTGGTCTTCAAAATACTGTGTCCCAATCTTTCCAATATAAGAGAAAAGAAAAAAAAAGTAAGTATAATTACATTAAACATTCGGTATCTTAGAATTCGAGACATACATAGTGCATAGGCGGGCACAACCCCTCCACAAAAATACCTTTTTTTCTTAGGGATTTTGCCATGTTCGCTATCGATTGTGCTAACGAAACCCATGAAATTCTTGGGGTAGGAAAAGTGTGTGCGTGTGTGTGTGTGTGTGTGTGCTCGTGTGTGTTCACGACCCCCCACCCTCCAGATCTGCCTCTGAAAGCCTACCTGCACTGGTGGGGGCGGCGGCCTGGGCGTCTCCTCCTCATCGTCGTCGTCACGCCCCTGGAAGAGCGTGTCCTCACGCACCAGGTCAGGGTTGCTGTCCAGGGACGTGAAGTAGGAGCGGAGCTGGTGCGTGGACAGCCCCGCAGCCCCGATCTCAGCCTCCAGCAGCCTACAGCGGGCACGTCAGGGCTCGTGGAGGGTGTGTGTGGTATGTATACGACGATGATTTACAAGCTAAGCACCATACACTTTGCTTCTGTGTAATACCTGCCACATACCCCCTCCCATGATGCACAGAACATTCTGGTAGCTTTATGAAGGTTTGTGACCGTGATTACTATGATTTGCAAACGCTGCACCCTAATAGTGGTAATGTGTATGGTGTAGTGTTTGTAAATCATATTAGTATACATACCACACACCCTGATGCTGGGGCCCATGCTTGGACAAAATTTCACACCCCTTTCTAATGAGACCACCCGCTGAGGGACAGACCACAAGTCGTCTCCATTGAGAGGTGGTCTTTTATGGAGGTTGATCTTACTAGCTTTATGAAGGTTTGGGACCCTGACATATGGCTATACTAAAGAGGTGGTCTCAATAGAGAGGTTCTGTTATACACATGCCAATGTAGGGTACAGTAGATCTTCTGTATTTGCATTACATTGTTATATCGAAATTTCGGGTATCTGAGTTGTACTCATTAGTCTCATTTTCATCAATTGATCATGAACATATATCTCGAATATAATATTGAATATTTTGCTGTTTATGCAGGTTTGTGACCGTGAAAAGTGGTCTTATTATAGAGGTGGTTTCGATAGAGACGTGGTCTTAATTGGAGATTCTACTGTATGCACACAGTACATTAACAGTACTGTAGAGTTGAACTTACTTGAGGTCGTGCTCCAGCTGCTCCTGGTACTGCTGCTTCTGCTGCTCCGACTGCTGCGATTCCAGAGCCTTCTTCAGCACCTGCAGTGGACAGTGACGTCATAGACAGGTGGACCAATAGGACAATCACAACTGTGCTCAACTACAAAACCCCTGGCAAGAATGTATTTAAATGCAAGTGATCGACCCACCCTCACTGTGGCTTGCATGATCATAACAGTACACTTAACAATTGGCATTATTCCACATGCCCCAACCCGACTCGGCAGCATGTCCCTTGGCACACAAGGACTACGTAAACACGGCGTCCAGCTTAGGGAGTGTTGACGCAACAGTGATTTTGTTAATAATTGTTATATAAGAATATACATAGGTGTCTATGGATATAGACGACACAAACAAGAGTTTGAGAATTACTGGTAGGTATGCTCCCCATGGAGTTCAGAACATGGGTTCATAAAAAAGCATAAATAGGATTTCTTGAATTTCTCATTTCTCATACATGTAGACCAAGATTTAACTTTCTAAAATTTCCCATTGGTCTAGATCTAGGAAAGTGGTCTTGGGTGAATGGAGGTTGGGAATGGAGCAATATTCATAACCTGACTGAGCCCCCCCAAGACTTAGATTGTTCCCTTATGACAGGCAGAAAGATTATAAGGGGGAATCTAGAATGCACGCCCCCCTTCCCATATAAATATATATAAAAAGAATACCTTATTGTCATAGGGTTTTTTGGCATGTTGGCTGCCTTGTGTCACCAAAGTGTACATATAGTATTGCTTATTTACAATGTGGTCCCCCCATCCCCCTCCCCCCCCCGGCGGTACCTTGGCGGTGCGCGGGTGCTTCACGTGGTTCTTGGCGTCGCGGAGCCTCCAGATGGCGGGCCGTGGCCGCCGCACGCGCTCCTTCTCCTTGCTGCGCTTCTCTGCCTTGTCCCGGAGCAGGTCGCGCAGGAAGAGGCCCCCTTCTGCAGGAGCAGAGACAGGGTGACTATAGGGCCAATATGGAAACTAGATCAGACGTGTTCAAAGAACACGGCGTCGCTAGAACAACGTTGATTTATGTAAGCATTTATGATATATAATGAAACGATGTATACTTTACTGTTAATCATGTTCAACTGTTAAAAGTTGACTAAAATGTTATGGAAATCTTAATTAAAAGTACACAATAGGCTACTGTAATCAGCCACAAATAATATTACAGTGATTGTTTTGTGCATGAGTGTGCTGTATTTATTTCATTAATTTGCATACAGGTATATATATACATACATACATACATGTTGGCTATAGACTTTGCTGCAGGGCTACATACATGTTTTTTTACATACTGGCTATTAAAGTGCATTGAATATCAGTAAAATACATACATACAATGGCCTTCATAAAATACATACATTAAATTGGCACATACATACATACAAATACATCATAACCACTTTGGTGTCGCCTCATACCTACATAGTTGTGTACATACATACATACATACATACATACATACATACATACATACATACATACATACATACATACATACATACATACATACATACATAGAAACAAAGTGATCACAAGGCTTTCGCTTCAGCTGCTGAAGCGATGCAATAACTGTCAACTAGATGTAGAAGTGTGATGTATAATTTTGTTTAGATTTAGAGAAAAGATTGACTTTTAGGTCAATGATTATAACAGAGTCCATACAGCAGCATCTATGTGGGGGTGGAGAGGGGGAGAAAGTGGTTCAACACCCCCTTGTAGACTTGAAAACACATGATATGTAAATATAATTGTGATTATAATAGATGGTTTATAGTCGTGATCCAAGAATGTTCCTCCCACGACTTCACATTTTACACCAGGTCATTGGCACACTTATTGATCATCAATTGATCATTTCTCCGTTACTTGCATACACATGTATTTAAAAATTTACCAATTTGCTGGAACCCCTAAAGCCATGCAGTAGCAAACGTGAGCTTTATTTACTGCATTAACCCATATATATGCAATATACCAAATGAGAACCCTTTGACCAAGCATGATAATCTGGTCTCTTTGCATAAATATTGGAGCCCGCATATTGGAGACCAAGCAGCCCTCTCACACCCACTTGTAATTATGGTCACTGTTTGTGGTCACTCGCTGGTCATCTGCTTGCTCACAGCCTGGTCAGGTGGATCATGGGATTAGTGGGATTAGAGTTCACAGGGTGTAATCTTGGATTATGAGATCCATGTTTGTAGAGTGGGTCAGCATGGATAATCAGTGATAGCTAAAAAAACTGGATGGTTGGCTGATTAGGTCATGTGACACGTGTATTTTTTTTATTACAGTGGCAATAAGTAAAGACATGCCCCACTGGACTTAAACCACATTACGCCAGAACTCTTGCTACCTTAGCCTACTCACAACCTAGATTACTGAGGTCATCAAGTTACCCATTTGTCAAAGATTTTAAATCAATAACCAAGTCTTACAATGATAGAGCCTTTAAAATAGCAGCACCTAAATTATGGAATAAACGTCCGCTGTCCGTAAACCAATCCAAAACTCTTACGATTTTAAAATCTCAATCAAGGCACCATTCGTTTAAGAAGGCCGACAACGGCACATAAAAGTGTTTCGGAATTTATGCTACGATATATTGTAAATATTCACTGTTAGTGCTGGGCTTGTCATGTATCACATTGTCTTCCAGCAAGATGGTTTTTTTTTCATGCATGACGCCAAAGCGTCATCCTCAAATAATAATAACATATGAAAACCCACACTAAAGTGCAAGTGAATATCTAAGCTGATGTTTCAATGATCTTATTGCACACACACATCTTAATATTTTAGTTGCATACTGCAACACTTTCACATATTCTTATGAGATATTTTATCAAATACAATAATTATGAATATATATTTGATTTTAACTCTTTTTCTTTATCATCTAATCATATTTGTCAAGATTATTGATGCATACTTCGTGTAAAACGCATTTTTAATTTTATACATAACGTCGTCATCAATAAACCAGCGTACAAGGAGTAAATAACTGTCACCTAGAAGTGTGATGTATAATTTTGTTAAGCAGTGTTTGATTGCAAGCTTAAGGAATAATACTCGCATATATACATTTGTAATACCATTTAACTCACCTCTTTGATGAGTGAAACTAAATCAAACTAGATCAAAAGTGTTCAAAGAACACGGCATCGCTAGAACAACGTTGATTTTATGGGCAATTAAGATATATACTGAAAGGATGTATACTCGCTAGAACAACGTTGACTTATGGACAACAAAGTTGTTTACTAAAATGTTTTGGAAATCATGATTAAAAAGCACACCATCACAATATACCAGCCACAAATAATATGCAACTGCCTATTTATTGATCCTATAACACCAAATAGCAAACAGCATCAACTAGCCTATTTTGCAGCTAATAGTTGCAGCTAATAGAATATTGATCGGTAATTGTTCATTCAAGGGTAATAAGAATGTTGT
>CM032665.1:42770462-42781858 GCA_019095985.1 Streblospio benedicti
GTGGGACAATCTTAGCGTCAACATCAGTTAATCTTAAGTCACTCACGAAGAACAGTGTTGGTCAGTTTGAAGTAACCATACACTATCGCCATTCTATATTAATCACTTTTTATCACACAACACCATGGCATACACTTCATTTGGCCTGCCTGGCTACAGGGTCTTTAGGATTTAGCCATTAATCACAATATGCGATAATCCCTGGTAGCCGATAATCTCTTCAAATCAGAGCTGATAAATTACAGATTGTTATGATCCAGAGCTAATGTTAAAGCATCAACACTGTCATGTTATCTGTGTGCTTATCACAGTGGCTAATGTACACACAGACGTTTTATACAACGATTTGAACTTTCATTGGGAGCTTTCAACTTATAGTTATTAGCTATGTTTATTTTACCACAGCAAATTAGAATGAATTACAAAACTATAATCACGCTAAGTTTGTTCAACACAATGTTCCCACATTGTATTTTGCGATGATTTTGAGCTTTTAAAACTCAATCATAAGATCTATATCTATATATATATAAAATGACCAACAATGTCAGAATTTATGTGTATATATAGACCTTTTCCCCCATAGTGGGTATACAATTATACACTTGGAGGAGCATTGAAATATTCTCAATCAATATCACCCATTCAGGTATATGTGGTGATAATTAAGCAAATATATAGGCACAAATTGTTATATTAGGCGGTGCACTATTTAACATGTCATTTCCGAGTCTATAAAAGCATAAAACGTAGCTGTAAAGATATACTTGAACTGAAGATGCTATCTATGGTTTACAAGAGCAACTGCATTGTGAGATAAGTTGACGTTTAAAAGATAAGCTTAGCTTGTGCTTGGATCAGTTCTAAGGCATATCATCGAAGATTGGTAAAAACTAAAAGCATGTTTAGAAATCAGATCTGTTTACATAGGTTGATGCTTAGCGAATGAAATGCTTTTTAATGGTACACATGTTAGTTCAAATGGGAATAATGAGTAATAATGATCTAAAACTTTGCAGTAACGTCGATTCCTTGAGATTACATCTTCTGTACCCTGCACACGAGCCCAAGACCTATCAGATCACAGATTTTACTGTATAAAACAAAATCAGCTTTTAATAGCATAACACCTGCCAATTTGACATGTTGAGTATTTTATTTTTTCATATGAAATAGGATTGTTTCATCCATGTCTGTTGTTTGAAATATGACGAATGTCATGTGAAACGTTCGTGTAAGTTCAATTAAAATACAGTAGTGTATACATTTCATTTAGGTCAAATCTATATTTGACTTGCTTTTTTCAAAATCTTTCAATTGAACAGAATAAGGTTTTTAAGTATTGGTTTGTGGAAAAGCTCTGTCCTTGATGTAGCAATCTAAGGTGCTGGGTCTAATGTCCTGAGCTCATATACGGCATGTTGGACCCGTCTAACATTACAAATTACCTCGAAGTGTCATCCTCTATTACTGATCTAAAGTGTTTAATGTGGATAGCATTGGTAGATCCATTTTCACCCCGTTTTCATTCTATTTTCATATGGTTTTGTCATGTCCGCCATCGATCGCACGTACGAACCCCATGAGATCTCAACCACTTTTCTGAAAACCTAAATCTGTAAGTGGAGTGATTAAGTCTGTTCTATCATATATGGCAGTTTCGTGTGTTCGACAGTAAGAAACGTGTCGAATGTTCACTTGGACAATCGACAATGGTGTGTCCTACATTACCTCTTACTGTGGCTAGAGATGTCACAAATGGCATAACTGTCAAGAATCTGATCTCCACCAGACTCCACTTGTTTGAGGAAACAAAACCTTTACCACGTATTTGCTTGTTTATAGCTTCACAACCACATTCTAAAATGTTGGTTACTTTCCAAGCTTCTCCTCTGAAGCCCGCGTGTGTGCTTGTGTGGTATAAAAGTGCATGCCTGTGCATCGTGGGTGATCAAGATTAAGTTTAAGCATGCCATAAACTGGTTCTACTTTTCAAATTATAAAATTTGCATTTCAACTAGTTTATAAACCCATAATTCAAAGTAGCAAAGCATAAATACAATTAATAATGATCTAAAACTCAACATGAACCACTTCTGTTACCAATAGGTTATGACAATGTAGTTAATTTATGCCTACAATATAGTTGTTTACCATTGCAACAGTTGCAATTTACCTCTATTTAATTTCACTATGTTCAGGTGTGTTTGTTTTGCAACTCCAAGCAAACATCAAGTGTTGCCATTTATGCAATAAGTGGTCGGGTCCTTCACTCTGTGTGCTAACACTCCAAGTCATGTTGACACATATCTTCTATTGCACATACACAACATACAGTGGAAACCAGAACATTCACACAATGACCATGGTCATCTCACACTGAATGGTCATTCTGCCAGGTCATGTGGTCAGCATTTGGTCAGTGTTTGTGTATGATCGATCATCGTGTCCCCCTATAGGTGGATGTCCACTTTCGACAGGTTTGGCACACATCCCAAGATTCTCTGTATTCCAGGTAATAAAACAATCACTTGAGTCTTATTGCTGTGTTCTTGGAATATTGATACATTTGAAATGTGTAAGTATGTAGAGATAATGCGCAACCTTGCAGTAGGTCGGTACTGTCCTGGAAGGTGGCTTGCATTTGACAAATCGATAGGAATGATGAACAGGTTATAGAGATGCCAGATATCTGTTCAAGCGTATATAGAAAGTTTTGAAGTGTTTTTTATTCAATCTGTTGATCTGTTTAAGCTATGCTCCGACAGTCATGAATATATAGCACATGTACAATAACTACTAAGGCATGGAATCGTCTGGTAAAATGTTCAAGTAACAGCCTGACAGCTGGGAATCAGCAAAAGTGGCTTATCTAGTATTTCACCGAATCCACAAGATTTCCTCTAAAACTGGCTTGAGTCCTGGGTAATACATCATACATAATGGACCTTGTGTCATCGTTGGTTATTCCTATGACATTGGATAGCAAAGATCTATTGAAGTGAATCGTCTTTGTTAGATCATGATCTCAAAAGGACAAGGTTTTCCCTTAAAACTTTCACCACTTCTCAAGTTAGTGTATGATAGCAGTCATATTAAGGGAGCTCTTTAAGAACAACAAAATACATATAATTTGAAATACAGTTTGATATAGCAATTTATCCGTCAGTAATTGTATTAGTATTTGGTAATTCGAATTTAAAGAACATCAAATGATTAAAAAACAATTGAATGAAATATATCTCAGCCCCAGCAGAATGTCCTTGAGAGGTTTGGAAATATTAGAAGCTCAGGGTTCAAATTATTCAAGCCCTACATCGTCGGTCTACGAACATCTCTTACACTTCACAAAAAATAATATTCAGGATCAGGAATATACTACACATTGCATACACATATTCACGTTGCAATTGTGCGAAAAAGCAATGTGATTTATAAGAGCAATGGTTTTAACATTGCCATCATTCGTTACCATGCATTAGTACTTTGCATTCGGAGAAAAGCAATAGAACAAAAAAGCTGAATATGTTGCACACAATTTTAAACATAATTTTGATTAGCAGTGTTGCCGCCGCCGCCATAAATCTGCACCTCGTGCAAATATTTGTCTTTCTAATCGCTTTATGAACGGCTTGTATTCTTGCGGCACTGCTGTTTTCATTTGGATTGAGAACCAAATAAGTCTCAATCATCATCCTGTTGGGAAAAAAAGCCCCTTAAAAGTGACAAGCACTTGGGGGGGGGGGTTCCTACTGTATGATTTAAACGTGTTACTTCTTAAATAGGACACTCCTATAGAGGAGGACGCTTCGGAAGCTTCTTGGTGCATATATTTGGGACTAGTGCATGTCTAGAGTTTTAGTGATCTTTCATTGTTGCACACTCACTGAGTCCCAATGTTTGTTTACATCTAGAGACCCCCCGGTTTATCGTATAGATAGCACTCCTTACTACGTATATCGTGTGGTGTGTGTCTCTAGATGTAAACAAATATTGGGACTCAGTGACTGTACTTTTTGTTTGATTGCTTTGTTATTCAAATCACATTTCAAATTCAAGTGGTCGCCAGTCATTGATCGGCAAGTGGTCAATGAGTGGTCATCAAGTGGTCAGTAATCAGGCAGTGAATGGTCAGTGGTTATTCAGAAAGTGGTCAGCGAGCGGTCAACAGTCAGGCAGTGAATGATCAGTTGGCAGTCAGTCAGCAAGCTGTCAGCGTGCGGTCATCCCCTCACTTGGACTTGTTGCGCCTCTCGGCGGCCACGTAGCCCTCACGGCGCCGCACGTGGATGTGGTCAAACTCGGAGTAGCCCTTCTCGTCCAGGTACACGCGCTTGTGTTCCTTCTTCACCCTGCATGGGGGCAGAAACATTAGTTGGTTGGGTCCTTTTTTTTCTATTTCTACTGTCTTACGTTGTAAATTACTTCTAAAATGTAAAAATACCTGTTGGTCCAGAAAGTATTTAGTAACATGTTTTGATACAAAAGTACCCATTTAAAAATCATTTTCATGGTTGTTTTTCTTTTTTTTTTTTTTTTCTTTTTTTCTTTGTTTTTTGGCAATCAGGCAGTTTTGTTCTCTAGAACTAATTTACAGCTTAAGACAGCAGAGATAGAAAAAGAAATAATCAAACCAAATGAAACCATATGCTGTATAGCAACTCGACAGACTTTTATGATAAAAATCAGAATTCCAAAATTTAAATTTGTTAATAAAAGAGAGAGTTTAAAATGCTGTGTTATTGCATTATTTCTTTTTCAGGAGTTTTATTGCATGCAAAGCATTCAATACTTTTGTATTAAAATGGTTAGTTAAAAGACATCACTCTCAAATAATTTCTATTTAAAACTTGAAAGCAAGAGTTTAAACCATTTGTTATTTGGTGTGCATTGTGGCTTTCATCATGAGTTTTACAGCATGGGAATTATGTTTAACGTTGTCATGCATTCTATGGAATAGAGCATTTAAGATTAAGACCAGCAATGAACATTGATCTCTTCTATAGCGACAAGAGCAATCAAAGTTCAAAGAGATCCCCTGTGTATTGGATTTTATCAAACCTAATCTACATTATGTCTGGTGCTTTATTCGAATTACTATTACTACTGTGAATCGCAACAGGACAGTGCTACTGCTAGTCACTCGAGCCAAGCTTTGCTGGGAAAACCTCTAACGATAATAGGCTCCTAGTAAATGTGTTTAAGAGGACCCCAGATTTTGCCAGCACTTTTAAAAGCACCAAACCAGAAGAAGCCCCAATTATAGTATATCTCTACTGTATATGTATTTTGAAATGAAATGCAGAAATAAGGCCCACAAGTTACATTAAAAACTGGTAAACACCCCAAAGCCCCACATAACAAGCTCTAAATAAATATCTTTAGGGTGCCACAAATGTTGCTTTAAATATTTAACACAAGTCATAACAAAGGTGGCGACTTGCGACAAAATGTTGCGTCTCGCGAGAAAGGGTCCACTCTGAATAATAGCCGGGTGCAGCACTAAATTTAATCGGGCACTGTGTGTATATAATGAGTTACGCCGCCAGAGACAGCATCATCAACCTCACTAGAAACCAACAAACACTAGAAACCACAACAGTTACTCTTCACCACACATAGGATGGGTCTATAAGGAAGTGGGATGTGGGGGGGAAGAAAAACAGAAAGGGGGATGTGAAGTGGGACATCAAGGAAGTGAGATGTCGGGAAAAGCCTTTAACATTGTGGGATGTGGAGAAAAGGTACAAGAATCTCGGGATGTGGGAAGAAAGGCCAAAAAATATAGGGACATGTGATTTCTTGACCCCTTACACACATAGACACAGACACAAAGACACATAGACATACACAAACACAGACACACGCACACAGACACACACACGGACACGAACACACGCCCGCACCTGTTGAACTCGATCTCGTACACGTCGGCCGCCGCCTTGAAGGGCGCGCGCTCCGCGTACTGCGCCTCGTGCCGCGCGGGCTCCGTCTGTACCGAGCACTCGCCGCTGGAAACACACGGCGGGAACACAGACTTCTTGAAATATGTTAATTTGAGAGTGTATGCTATTACAATTATATATAACTCATTGTGAACGTAACCAATTTGAAACATCATTGCCGACGTTTCACAGCGCTGCTTCTTCAGAACAGAATGATTCTTAACATAAACCACGCCTACAGATAAATATCATCTTCATGTTGTGGCCACCCCCGCATGAAAGCTCAACTGCATGGTTTACTGGGAACTGTGAGCCTGGGGGTGTATTCATAAATATCTACTTTGGTGATGCCTCGTTGCTTCAACACGGTAGAAATACTGACCTCTTGATGAAGGTGAGGCCTTTCACCTCGTCCCCCTGGTTCACGATGACGTCCCCGTAGCTGTACGTCTTCTTGATCAGCATCACCTGCAGGGGCAAAACGGGTCTATAGAACTCTGCCAGACCTGGGGCCCTATTTCTGTACGCTATTACCACCCAGAATCATTGATTATCACCGCGATTCTCATCCACTATTCAACATGGTAATCAGAATCATTTTGTGCATATTGTCAAAGCATTATCATAATCATTATCACTGTATCATTATCAGCGTACGGGAATAACCTGTTTTTTACCTTTTGTTTTTGTTCCACACCCCAGCATGTCCATGGTTATCATTCATCATTTGACCATTATGTTGTATGTTAGGTATCGTGTTTAAGTGGAAAAAATACTGGGGCTTTGGATGAAATGTGATGGGATGTTTAGATGAAAAGATGAACATTGGTGATAGTGAGACAGGCGCTGCGTTACCTCAGGCATTTGCGACAGTGAGACGGGGGCATTACCTCTAGCATGGCGCGGAGTCGGAGGTTCCAGCCGCGGAACATGGGGTGTGTGGTGAGAAACTCGAGCTTCATGGCGCACTCCGCCTCGTGGTACGACTGCAAGGAAAGTCACATCACGGCGTGAGCATTCATACGGCCTGTATCAACCCGTGGGACCCTTAACATTATTTTTTGTAAGGTTCTTTCCCACTAGATTGTACAACTTTTGGAGAAGTCACAACGTCCTCTTTGAGTGAGACGGACCTAAATGGCATATTCATACCATTATGTAAATGTTGTTGCATTCAAGATATATGATTTCTGCTCAACAAATGCTATATTTGTTAACATATTCACACGTAAATTGTGACCGGTTATAACTGACAGCCTCAAGCATTGGTCTAGCTGCCGCAGAATGGACCATTTTAAGTTGTAATCACGCTCAGGTATCTCATATGGCTTATTCTCTGACACGAGGCAATGCGATTGTCACTAATAGAAAGAGCTTGAAGAGTAGATGTCTTTTCATGTACACGTTGATAGGTGACCTAGAATGAAGGGGTTCAAGTCCTCACCTTTTTGCGCCCATCCACGTCGGTTGGGCACGTGACCCATCAAGGTCATATCTTTCACCGGCGTGGGTCAGGGTAATATAGGTTGATATGAACAAGGACTTGGTGTCATTTGAGAGATCAAGCCGTTTAGAAACGCACCATGGCAGGCCTATGATTACAAAAACAGTCACACATTGAGCATGGTGTCAAAGAGGTGTCGCCGAATGACGAATGGCGTCCCCCACGCACGCACGCACACCCCCCCCACCCGCACACACGCACGCCCACGCACCACGTACGCCACACGCACGTACCCACACACACGTGCGCACCTTGAGCGTGGTGTCGTAGAGCGAGCGGCGGATGACTAGCAGCCCGCACGGCGCGTCGCTCACGATGGTCGCCGACCGCGGCGTGTCCGGCTTCTTGAGCGCCACGTGCCCGAAGTGCTCGCCAGCGCCTGCAGACAACAACAACCGCCAGTGAGACAACCTCTGTAGTGGGTGCTCCCCGCCAGGCCTACAGCAGGTAGTGTCTTATAGCTGTATGTTTTTTGGAATTTCTAATATTCTCTCTCTATTTTTTGTTTACTATGGCAAGCAAGTTTTTACCACTGTCTTGACATAGCAACAGCCTTGGGGACCGGTTTCCAACCCTAAGCTTCCATTTGACTAGTCAAATGGAACCTCGGGGTCGTGAGTTCAGAGTCCCGTCAGTGGTAGGAACACTTGATATAATCAAATGGAAGAAGAATAAAGTTGAAACTTTAAACAAACAACTTGAAAAAAACAACATTATAATATATACCTTTGAAGCGTCGTATGCAAGGTTATGAAAATGAATATCAGCAGTATCCAACATGATCGGGAAACTCTTAACCACTGAAACATCCCATTGTCTCATTACATAGTGCAGGATGGTAAGTTCAATACATGTATCATTATTTGAATTGCCCCAAAGGTCCTTGAATAGAGGCTACTAAAGGGTTTTGGTTTCAACATTATCAAGCTTACGCCTTTCACAGAGCCATGTTGCAGACATTTCACTGTTGTCTCAACAGCGTCAACCGTGATACTTGTAGTTGAAACCCTGTTCGCATGACCATGTAGTTGCAAAACAATACAATAAAATTTATATAGGGTAAATTCCACTAAAAGTTCATGTACGCTTGTAAGCCTGCTTAAACAAATGGTGGTTTAGTTGGGATTTAAAGGATACAAGTTCCATTAGTTCACGTAATACAAGTTGTAGCCGGTTCGCCGGGATCTGGCCTTTACTTGTGGATGTGGATGGTCTCTCGAATTTTTCTCCTCAAATCCTCCAACTCCTTAACTAGGATCCTCACGTCACTCCAAGTGAATGCTGACTAGTCTCTGATACATGATGTCATATCGCATAATTTGGGTGTTTATCGTCCATGTGTAATCACAACAATCCTAGATACGGAGCCATAGGACCTCAGAAGCAAACAAAGAGAGTCCATCCACATCCACCGCGACAGGGCAGACCCCAAGCGCATGAAGATCCCGGCGAACCTTCTCCAACTTGTATTACGTGAACTAATGGAACTTGTATCCTTTAAATCCCAACTAAACCACCATTTGTTCAAGGAGGCCTACAAGCGTACACGAACATTTAGTGGAATTTACGCTATATAAATTTTATTGTATTGTTTTGCAAGCGTACTGAATTTCAACTACATCACCGCTGACGCTGTTGAGACAAGAGCGAAACGTCTGTAAAGCCAGGTAAAACATGGTTCTGTGAAACGCATAAGTTTGATAATGCCTAAAGGGGGGTTAAAACATTAAAATAATTATTTTGTAGGAAATATTTATCTCTGTAAAACGTTGTCCCAGTTGTATAGTAAAGTCCTAATTCATGATGAAAATATAATTACCGTTTTAAATAATTCTTTTAAATGAAAAGTTGCCCTATATCCAAAACGGAATCCTAAAAATCACTGTTACATTTGCAAAAGAATAACATCCTATCAATATGAGACAGAAGTATTGAAACTCTGTATATCAAAACCAATAGACATTAACAGCATTCACTTTATGGAAGTCACCGTATCCTCTACAAATCCAGATGAGATCCATATTAAATCCCCCAAGGCCCTAGTGACTTCCAAAACACATTCCACCAATATATTAATGGTCAACAAAAATCACTTTGCATTTAAATAGTCCATTTTGCCTTCCCAAATATGATTGATAGGTGCATGTTGACTTTCATATCAAAAGGGTCAGTGGTGGGCATAGCGGGACCCACTTGTGCTGACAGGAAATGAGTTTGAAGCCTCATTTACACTAATCTGGAACAACAGTTGCGCGGCTGGCTGCATTTAGTGGAGCTATTTTATGTTGATTTAATGACATATTCTTGCAGGCTGTGAATGGATTTCTCAGTAGGGTCCAGGGGTCGACCAATACACGTGTGCATGGTGTTAATTATTGGTCTAATTCTATATAATGCTCAATTCATGGTTTATGGTGCTTAGAAATCAAGCATTCGATGTTTATAAATGAGAACATACACGGTGGTAAAATATAGCTTAATTTGAATGCAATTCTTCCTCTAAGGTCATGCAATATCATATGGGCATTGAAATGAGTCATAAACAAATGTGACAAATAGTCTAGTGATATTGTAGTAAATAAAATTAATGATTCGGGGAATCCCAGTTCCGGTATTAAATTAGTTTGTGGGTGCATCGCTATAAAAATAAGAAAAAAACTGTTTGTTAATTAATAAGCAGACAGAAATGGTGAGATGTTTCCCAATCTTCAGGGTGCTGAAAGTTTGCTTTCAATAATTCTTCTAATACATGTCATGTGGCTCAATATCTAAACAAAGTTGTAAAATCCTAGATCCACAGAATATTCCCATTATTTGAACCGATGTTTACATTTATGTTCTGTTCATATAGAAAGTTCAAGGTTTTACGGGCTCAGGTTTGTAAACTATGGTCTATAATGACCCATGGATCCGTACAATGTCAATGGATGCTTTGAACGAGTCAAGTTTTATCAATACCTATTTGGATCTACATGTAAATATGCTATACGTATGTAAGTGCCGATAGAACCAAAATTATCCCTTTATTAGGCAATAATCTTACAAAAAACTATAATGGACCTCATTTTTGTGAGTAAGAATATCAAGAATTGCAGTGGACAATTGACTTTCAAATACTCACTACTTGTATAGAGGCCAATGGTCATATGAATCACGGGTAGATCCAGGTTTTCAGAAAAAGGGGTGCAGTTAAGAAGGGATCCCTTTGGGTTTCATACGCGCCATCGAGAGCAAACATAGGGCTTTTGGCATGTCCGCCATTGATCGCACATACAAAACCAATGAATTCCCTTAAGAGTGGAACCCCCCGTTTTTATTTTAAAAACCTGTGTACCAAAAAGCTATGAAAATAAGGTTTATGGCAGGAGAAATGTCCGTCTCGCCAGTGTACCAAAAAAAATCTCCTATGAACTTTCCAAAAGGTGATTATGGTACCAAAAAGGTGCATGAATGGTCTGTATGTTGGGAATAATCTCAACCTGGCTCTGTGACTACTCAGATGTACTCACTGTAGTGCGCCACGAGCTTGCCGAACTTGGGCCGGTCGCTCGCCTTCACCACGGGGTAGAAGTTCTTGGCCGAGATGTTCGCGGGTCGTGTGAGGTCAACGCGAGGCCGCGTGACCGGCGCAGTCGGGAGGAGGGAGTCCGAGGTCCCCTCTAACATACAACAGGCGCTCGGGTTAGTGCTGGATTAGCATGACACTGACCATACAGATATACCTAATTGCTACTTAGAATCTGATTGGAATGCTGAACAAATATACATATATGAGTATAAAGTTTACATAATGTGTATTTTGAATGTATCCCAGCTGTATGTAAGCGCATGTTGTGATTTGGCAAACGTCCCTTGTAGATGAGAACTGGTGCTCGATGACCTTTGTTGGTGAAATCTTCAAACTGCACACAGCCCAGTTGTGAAAATTCCACATATACTACCCTCAC
>CM032665.1:42781958-42801269 GCA_019095985.1 Streblospio benedicti
GGATCGGTTTATCACCCACAGTCACTATAGTGGACCAGTAACACATATTCAGTACAGATGTAGACCCTGACTGTCCACCCTGCTCAGCTCACCAGTCGCCTGTGTCGCCCTCCGTCATGATGACCGAGTCCTCGGGCAGCTCCAGGTACTCACAGCCCCGCACCAGCGCCATCATCACGTCTGGGGAAAAACAGGCAATACAGTGCAACCTCTCTATGAGGACCACCTTTGGGACCAGTGGTAGGTGGTCTCAATAGAGAGGTGGTCCGTCCTGTCAGGTTACAGAGATTCATTTGGGTGGATTTATGAAGGTTGGGGACAGAGGCTAGTGGTCTTTATCATAGAGGTTTTACTATCTTATAAAATAGATATCGTTCATTGTCAATATAGTTATCCCTAAATGGCTTTGCGCAATTGATACTGGCCAAGTATAAACACGTCTGTCAGGCGTGGAAACCAAACACACACTTTGAACGCTTTTTTATCCGATGAATGATTTTCTGGAACATCCAGGAGACCATGAGTTCGGATAAAAGACACTACGTAAAATTAAGGAAGATATGCGTTTTTTGGTATATCCATGATGGTGTATCTCTGATTTTTTTTCAGGTTACCCCATACGATGATAATCAACCATAAAACGTCATACGTTCAAGAAAACCATCGTCATATGATACAACCGGTTCAATATCCCGTGGAACTTGCATTCAAAATCTAACCAATCACAAGGCCCACTGCCGAAATGTTCAGCGGTGAATTACAACGTCAAACGTACGATCTATCATTGCCAAATAAGAAAAAACAAGTATTGCTTTTGCTTTTGACATAAGTCTAACTCAAATTTATGTTTCCACGTGAAATCCACACCTGGGTTACCCTTGGGTTGATATGAACAAGGACTTGTAAAGGCGGCAGTGTGAGTGATCAAGCCGTGAAAACCGACGATGCAAAAAAAAGAAAAAAAGAAAAAGAAAAAAAACACGCTTCAGTAAAAACATTTGACGACCGCCTTGGTTGCTTCTTCTTCTTTCCTCCTTTAATTGCCCTCTTTTATATTAGAGGAACCCCGTCAGCGGGTAGGGTGAAATTTGGAATTTCGAATGTCAGGTACAAGTCAAAAAATTTGTTATTGCCTTTAATTTAATTTTGTTACTACGTGTCCCCATATAACTTATATTCACCCAAGCAATTTTGATCTTTGATAATACAGCTTAAAGTTATAAAGTTACGAGTTAGTTCCTCAAATTCAAGATTAGCGTTTAGATGTGATGAGTCTAATATAAAACGTGCCCTGCACCCCCCTCACCGGTGTGTATGTCCTGGAAGATGTCTGCGGTCTTGGCGAGCCAGGGCAGCACGAGGCGCACGCTGTCGTCGCTCCGGTCTGCGGGCGGCCGGGACACCACGGAGGCCACCAGCCGCAGGTCTTGCTGTGTCCCCATATACCGGTCTCAACAGCGGCAGGCCTGGTGGGGGGGTCATGTATCCTGGATAGTAGAGGCAACTTGTATTGAAGAAATATGTCATGATTTGTCGGTCACCATGTATGAACGCATTATAAATGTGGTGAATATTGCCCAATCATGCACATCATTATTAATCAGGATAATCAAAGTTCAAAATGATTACATTTGAGCTATCAAGCTTTTTTAGCTTTCCTGCCTATGGCGTCATCGTTGTGATCACTATTGGAGACACTATCGAAAGCCCAAATGTAATAATTTTGAACCTAATTATCCTTGAGAAGAATGTACAGTTTATATATTGTCACACAAGCCTGGGGTGGGGAGAAATCACATATACTGAATGCTCTTAATGGACCTATGTATCCTTTTGCAGCAGCAGTCGCATCAGCAGCAGCATTGTCAAGCAGCAGCAGCAGCAGCAGCAGCAGCAGCAGCAGCAGCAGCAGCAGCAGCAGCAGCAGCAGCAGCAGCGGTAGCAGCGAAGACTTGCTTGAGAAAAAAGTTTTTTAATGTAAATGTATCAGTTACAGCTTGTTATTCCGTCATGCCACCCTGCTTTATCGGGGTTCATTCACATCACATCAGATTCTGTTCATTTAACAATCACACAGATGTGGAATGTCCTTCATGCAGGCACGCCAGTTATCGACATATCACTATTCACGCTTTCTCCGAACCCCAGAGGAGCTTACCGCACTATTTGATGGATCAGCGCTAGCTAGTTACGATGCTAGCGCAACTGTACCGCTCACAAATACTCACATCACCGGAAATACGCACTTTAGCCGTAAATGGCAACCACATCGTGTAGCATCCAAACCAGAGACGAGAGTGCGTGTATATGATTCGTACTGCACTGCGCTCAGACAAGCCACTGTTCCCTCGGCTGGTGCGACGCCTAATTGCAGGAGAGTTTAGCAGGAGAGCTTTGTTTTGATGCTTGTACTTTGACATTCGCGTTGACTAGGATAAGATCAGTGGCAGCATGACCACACAATAGTCACCAGAGACTCGCAAAACCTTTATCTGGGAACATGGCATCGGCACAAAGTTATCGCTCCAACGGTGACAAGCAAACTTTGAAATATTTAGATGGACATGCAATTCAGAACCTGTTATTTTTTGGTGTGTCAACGTACGAACAAAGTGATGGATTGAAAATGATTCTAATAGCAATGATTTTGGTTTGTATGAAGGAATTCCTTTGTTCGAGTATCCTAATGAGCGGTATGGTGGCATCCTTATTATCCTTAATTTCAATTCAGCAACATGTATTGTAGATTTATTCCCGGTTATCTTGATTTTGTATATTATATGTTGAAAGTTTTTTTTTTATCTACCAACGCACGTTTCTTGAATAATTTTGTTAATTTGTTAACAGTATCAATCAAATTATAACTCAAAACATTTTATTTATTATTATGTTAAAGAAACTAAATCACCGATTTTTATCAAACACATTTTACTAAATCTATACCTCTTGAATTATCCTTAGTTTTCACTTGCTCGTAGATTTTGATCAGATCTTAATGTACATAGATATCATACAGGATTTTCTGCCATAGACCAACGTATCAAAGTCATATTTCTGAAACAGTTACACGGATTTGTGATTATGTGTTAATTCATTTTGACAGCATGGCTCCAAATACGATACAACCTGTCTAAGAAGACCAGGACTGGCTTTGAGGGATTCCTTCTAATACAGGTGTCCAAGCCAGGGATGGATTCTACCCAGCCATCATAGCACTGTACACCAGTGGTCAAATTTTTTTGAGTAAAACATGAGCTAATGCTAGGGTTGTTAGTTAGGGAGAGTTTCAAGGATTTGCTTGATGATCCTTCAAAGTGGATCATAATTTTGGATTAACGGTAATAAGGATCATAATCCGTGGATTAGTTGCCTTTGGAGCTGAACATGATAGGCCGATAATGTGCTGAAGTAAACCCTCTGAAAAAGGACACTCGTGTTTAAATGAGCAAACCTCTGTCGCAAACACATTCAAAAGGGGAGGCGGTCTCAGAAATTGCATTTTACAGTTTGTATAAATGCGTTACTTTGATAGTTGTTACTTCCATAGTTGTAATGGTGGCCATGTTGAACATGTTGGCCTGATACTCCTTTGTGAAACCCAAGAAAAGAAATTACTAACTTGTGAACATATAGATGGAACTGATTATATATACATGTAAACGTCATACAGTGTATTTGGGAGCTTTTTATAGAGTATCCAATGCTTTTTATTTGACCTGTTTGATGTTACATAACATTGATTATAAAAAGTTATCGATATCTTAGTATAAATAAAGGTTTGGATGAATAAACGAACAACCTGAGACATCCGTACACTCATATAGTTCTTATACGTGTATAACAAGACGAAATTGTGAACAAGGGCTGCTATGGGGTCACCTTAAACGATAATTTATTTGCAGTGTACACACCAAAACTGAGATTTGGAGCAAGACCATAGCATTAAGAATTCGGAAGGAATTGTTGAAAAATGAACGGGGAAGCCTGTTTCTAAAAACTCGACGTATAATCAACGATTACTCCCAACAGTAGTATCAACAACTCATCGCTATTTCAATGCACATTCGTTATAGATGACTGTCCTCTGTTTCCATCTGCACAGTCACTGAGACCGTTATGATCCAAGTGATGTCGGCTATATTACATTCGTCACAGAATAGAATGGCGCTTTATTGTAACCAAATCAACATACATTTGTATGAAACAAAAAACATAGTATAACATATAAAACATTCTGTATACAACTTAGTAAAAAACATACATTCTAAAAACTTATACATTAAAACTCATATATTCTTATCATAAATAACATCATAACTATGCTTCATCAGATTGGAATATTAGGGGTCTCAAGGTAAATATTTCTTAATAAAGGTTGCTAACATATTTAAGCTTGGGCCCTCTGAATTAAGCAAGAATACAAATTTATCAGATTCTGTTAGATATGCAAAGGGTGGGTAGATGGCATTAATTTTACTTAAAATTTCTTCTCTTGGCAAATATAGAGCAGCACACTGAAACATAAAGTGCAACTCTGTCCCAGTACCATTATTACATTGCATATATGCGTTGGTCTACAGGGGTTGGTGGGCGAGTATAATGCTGCAGTGCCCAACAATCAATTGCGTATTGATTATTAGAGATTTAAAAACATAGAATATAGTCGAACCTATATAATTTTAATTTCCAATGTCAAATTGCCGTTCCACTTTCCGTAGGTGTGACTAAGCATGACAAAGATTGGGTTTTATGAGGTTATTCATAACATTGACAATCCACACCTCAATCAGGTCTATAGATTGATTTGAAATAGCCGGTGGACTAACAAACGTTTTGACCAGTCTCTCAGTAATTTATGGTTTACTATGTTGCTACTTCGAATGTTGTGCTCACACTTGGAACAGCCAAAATTATTGGCACCAATGCTCCTGCTGAATAACATTACCCCCCCCCCCCCTCCCCCTGACTGTGCCATTATCAATGCCACAGACAAAATCGATAAATTTACTGGTGCATGCAGCCAATCAGAGCAGCTCATGCGCATACTAAGTACATGTACCAAATAGAATTAACAATCTCTGCATGTACCTTAAAACCTCGGGGGCGTTGGTGGGGGTGTGGGGGGTGGGGGGCTCTCCTCAAAAATGGGTATGGGTGTGCCATTTCGAACGTCGAAACGGTACCCATGGATATACTAATTCTATACTAAAATCCCAAAAAATTTAGACCCATAACTATACCAAAAATCACAAAATTTATACCCATCACATCCATCAAAATACATTTTCAAATACAATCATACAAAATTTTATTCACACACATAGGCAGATCCAGGGGGCTCCCCCCCCCCCCTTTCCCCACCAAAATAGTTCATTTTCATAGGTTTTTCATGAAATCCCGTAAGTGCGCCCCCTCTTTTCCTGAAGTGCCGAAAACCTGGATCTGCCTATGCACACAAATAAATTAAAAAGGAGTCATACTATCGTAGAGAGTGGTTTAGTGCACAGGAAACTGATGTGACAACCGAACCTGTGGTTGGGTCAACATTGCATCTGTTGACCATGCTATCGCACAAAAAAAAAAATATGAACACTTTATGGACGCACCAGTTACATTTGAAAATGAAATAAAAACCAGGGTGCAAGTCATTATTGACAATCCATCTTTGCATCCGCATTGCATAATTATTGGATCATGTATTTTCCTAACATTAATGCGAGATGGAGACAGATTCCGCTGAAAAGATTCCCCCACCGCGTGGTGAGCGAGGTATTTCATTGATGCCGGCCGCGCAGGTTTTACAACGCCTCACATATTGCTGACAACACTGCTTGCTGGATTTTCCATACGGATTTACCTTTTTTACCGGATTATATGTGAGTATTTTTGTACTGCTGGTCTCATATTGGCAAGTGTTTAATATTTTGCAAGATGAATATGAGTTTTAGGGTATATAGTTGTCGGAAAGGCGGGTTTTTTCGAGGCATATGATAAATTCTCTTTGCTATGACATCCGTATGTTTCAGGATGCGTGTATTTACAGAATAGTTGTGAAGTGATGCATGTAGTTTGATAAAGTAGGTTTTAGAGTAGAAAAAAAGAATATTATTTGTGAATTTGCAGTTTGTAAATTTACGACGGATGCATTGTTATCTAGTAGTAGACATAGAAATGCTATACACAATAGCCTTGAAACTTGAATATGATTCATTGCTTCAATGCACGGGAAAGTGTTCTGTTCATGACACAGTTCCATTTAGCTTAGGTATTTTAGTATATCTTTTTAACCAATCTGAATGGTTTGTTGGAGATGTAAATATTATTCGGCTACAGTTCCATGGGCCCATTATATATATTAGCCGTGTAATGTATAAGCAACATTTATGTGCTTTAAGAATGCACTCGTTTTATTTCTTATCTTTGCATTACACGGATTAGCTTTGAAAAGAAGATGCAATTTCTCATATGCATCATACCATTAAAACAAAAAGTCTGCGTTGATTATTATCAAACACTCAGCGAGACTTCTGAAATATTAGTGAAGATGAACCTGTATTCTAAGTTAGTTTTAAAAGACCAGACCTTGAGTGCCCCTTGCTTATAGCATATAGATGGAGTTGGGGTCTGTAATTATGTTTGATGATAGGAATTTTAGCCAACACTTATATGTGCTTTACAGGCTTTAGATTGACTTATGGGTGAAAGTGAAATTAACTGCCCGGGGGCATGCAAAGTACAAGTATAGATGCTTCAGAGATGAAGTAAACACACCACTGCACCTTAAAATAATGCTACGAATATATCATAAAAAAGGGGGCGTGGGTTGGCTAATCTTATTCTTATAAAGGCTAACACTTTATTCATCTTACATGTTGCAACAATCGTTTGCATGTTTGGCAAATTAAGATAATGGAATGCGTTTGAAAATGTAGGTTTATATCCCTACCTTTCATTGACATAATGCCGGTAAGGAATGTGCGCCAATCTATATGTTGAATTATTTGAAAACAGTGATTTATAAGTACAAAGTTCATGTTTTCACAACACAATATATTCTTTGTGTAAATGTATATGTATTCCAACACGATGAACACATTCAAGGATATAACAGTGATTTATGTCCTCACCTAAATGGTTAATTTTAAAAGGGATATTCAGTTAATTTTTAACATAGGGGCATGCCTATTTGATTTACCGTTTACGTGGCTTCCTGATTCGTTTTTTGCGTGTAAATGCAATGGATGCGTCAAAATGAGTCATTTTAAAGTGATAGTGAAAATGCGCAAAAATACACGGTATGTCTCACTACAAAACGAATAACTATGCTCTGGTTCATATGGGAGGACACTTCCCCACATACCAGCATAACTTAAACACACTGACTCCCATATGTCAACAAACGTATTGAATGTAGCTGGTTTTACTATGCTGTAAATCACTGAGTACACCAAATAGCAGAGGCAGCTAACTGCTTTTTGAGCTGATAAAATGGACTATTCAAACTCAAAATCACCATCGATTGATGTGGCAAGGTTTGAGTAGAACAGGTGTGCACGTTGCTGTATGCCATTTGATTCTCATCACAGCAGGGGTAGAGCAAACTGGCCAGTATGTCATGCAATTAATGGGAGATGGGGGAGTTATAAGGGGTCAAGAAATCCCACATCCCTGATTTTTTGGGCTCTATTTCCAACATCCCTAATTCTTTTGACATTTTCCCCATATTCCACTTCCATGAAATACCATATCTCTCTTTTTGGCCCTTTTCCAACATCCCTGCATATTTATGCCTTTTTCCCACATCCCTAAATTTTCTGGCCTTTCCCCCCACATCCCACGTCATTATAACACCCCCCTCCCCCATTTATGACCAGCCCACCAACCCACACCACTTACCAAGAACCACAGTTCAAGGAAACAATTTACCTGTGCGAGTCGCTTCAGTATGCGGGTTATTATATTGAAACAGAACATATCATGAAAACAAAAAGTAAATTGATTTGAATTACAGTAGAACATCCAATAAAACCACATCTCTACTGAGACTACTTGTGTTAAAAAAAACTCTTTTCCTCGATCGTATGTATTTATAATAGAGAGACCTACGTACACTTCCATACGGTGACCACCTCTCTATTGAGACCACTTGAGGACAGTGACTGGAGAGGTTCTACTGTTGATTTGCATATTGTGTGTGGGATGAATATAATTCAGATAAACGTTTTAGTGAACGGAATGCTTTTTGTAGAAGAACAATCCCACCAAGAAGATTATACCTGTGAGAGTATATTTACGCATCTCATTAACCTGTTACTTCCCATTTCCTATATCTGCATTCCACGTGTGTCTGATTAGAACTGCATGTATCACATCTCAGATTAGAGATAGTCGACCCATGCAGAGATATGTACTGATTTTGGCCTCGGGAGGGTCAAATATATAGTACACCAGAGACTGTTTGAATCAGAATAGGACTGTGAATTAACTGGCTGTATTCTGCGCTGTGTGATTAGTATCCCCGAGGGTTCATTTGATATTAAGGGTTTTGGACTGGGGTTGACACCTGTTTTATAATTGAAAAGAAACAGCACCATCATTTTCCATTTACAGGCACTAAAACGGCTAATAGACTTCACTTGTTTTTAAATTAAAAGTTTATAAAACTATAAACATTGCTTGCATCTTGCCCCCCCCCCCGCCCCTTAAATATCTAACATAGTAAGTTCAGTTCACAAAAATGTCCCAAGGAAATGTCTTTCAACGTGTACTTATTTTCAACATAAAGTGTATTGAGCCCAAAATAAATGAGGATGCCTATCTAACTACTAGGCCTGTATGTGGGACACATCCTGGACCCGGCATGCACTTTGGACACTGAACAATTGTAAAATAATTGACAGTTGTATTGTAAAATAATAAAACACCGCCATAAACGTGTGTTTTATTGATTTATAAGAAGCAGAGGCAACTTAATAATCATTGCTACTGCGACCCATGCATATAAATTAACCTGCTTTAACTTTATTGCACTACAGTAGAACCTCCAATTAGGCAGCTTCTCTATCGAGACCACCTGTATAATGAGACCGTCTCGAGTGGTCCTATGTCTTGACAAAAGAATCAAAATGGACCCCCAGAAAGAGACCACCTCTATTGAGACCACTTGAGACAAGTCTTTGGGGTGGTCTTAATACAAAGATTCTACTGCACTTCAGTTTAAGACCGATGTTTTACTGCCTTTTAAAGGGAATCTGTTGCAAAGTTTTATTTTACTATCAACTTACTTAAGCATAAGATACGATGGGTTGAATTAATTAGTTTAATTTTGTTTGTTTTGTGTGTTGTAAAGCACTCGATATATGCCACGTGCATAATCATATTAAAGAAAGTGCTGATAAGAATAATTGGATGCATTATTCAGTGTTGAAACAAGTTTGTACACATTCTAATCCATAGCCAATATCCATCTGTGTGGTTTGAGTTAAATGAACAGACTCTGGTGTGTCGTGATTGTGAATGCGCTGCTGGTATTAAACATGCATACTGCGCTGGAAAAGTATACGTGTCATGTTTCTCGTGTTATTTCATCCCATCCCAATTTCCAATTATAGGAGTATTTTTACTATACGGGTTCTTGTGAAAGGCTCTTTATATGGCATTGTATTAGAATATAATTGACTATTTGACATTGACCTATATTTCCCATGGCATGAGAAAGTAGGTCAAAAGTACTCCCTTACCAGAAAGAATAACAACATAGCTTAATAAAAGCTTTTATCAGTATAGCACTTTCTTTAAAATATCGGGTAATGCACGTGGTATGAATTATATTGAGTGCTTTGTGACGTAGGTGTGTTTAAATTAAGATGGCGGCATATTCTGAAGCATCTAACGATGATGAGGTGTCTTTAAAACAATGACATACAATATATATCATGTTACGGCTGGTTCGTATGTCCGCTCAGCATTCGGCAGGAGATAGGAATACAATAACCGAAGGACTAGGTCATGGTTATTGGGGTACATGCCATGGATGTGAACCCAAAACGCATATTTATACGTGTTCCATCTCCAAACTGACAATAGATGTAAAACCATGAATTGTCCTTGAATACTGGTGAAGAGAGGATTATTGGGGGCTATTGAGATTTTTGTTTGCAGAAGGCGTGGGGTCTTTGACATATGATCCCAGTGCAAATATTTAAGTTGAGAATATGTATTCGTAAATGAGATTAAAACTGATTACGTTAGAAATTCAATGACTAAAGTTTCTTCCCCATATAATGGGAGCATCCCCGCCCACCCTGAGAGGGTAATAAATATAACATCCTCCAATGACAGCTCCTCAAATACCCACCTCTAGAACCAACCAATCAAAAACATTCCACCTCATTCAATGTTACCATAAGTGCATATATTTAAGGGTTATCATATTGGGTTGGGTGTGATATGAGAAATATCATATCTGTAGAGAATCACGAGTGAGCGCAAGCGAACGAGTGATTCTCTACAGATATGATATTTCTCATATCACACCCAACCCAATATGATAACCCTTTTCTCACACTCCACCCTCGAAATCATATCAGAAACATATCTATTTTATTCTTTAAACTCAAACTATGCATTTCAATGTCCAAGTGCGGTATATGCAAATCAGCTTGCAACATAAAAATGTACTCAATTCAAGAGATGGTTAAAAGGTCACAAACACTGTCTATGCATATAAGTAAAGTCATTTTACCCACCCTTGTGGGCCGCTACATCTGAGAGGGGTAGGTTGTATCTTTAAATACATATTCTACTTCTGAAACTTTAAAAACTTTTTTTAAAAACTTTAAAAACAGATATTTTACTGCTAGTGAAATAGAATAAAGTTGTGCTGTAAAACAGAACTAAATAATGTTTGCACCAAAAAATTGAAAATAAATGTTTTAGCCCAACCTGGCCCCCCTCTCAGATAATCAACTCGTCCAGCCATCTGAGAGGGGTAGGTAGTTTTTTAGAATGAATATTTTACTTCTGAATATTTTCAAAATAAACATTTTACTGCTAGTGAAGCACAATAAAGTTATGATATAAAACGGCAAAAAATAATGTTTGTTCCACAAAGTTGAAAATAACTAGTTCTGCCAAAGACAAACGACCTAACCCCCCTCAGATATTCAACTCGTCCTGTGATGAGGAATCATAGTAAACATCACACCAATTCTTTTGACCAATCGGCGCGCTTTATAAGCACGATTTGTAAATATTGTAGTAAAAGTGGGTGGAGTCTAATTACTACGATGACCATATTTGGGGGACGGGATATTTTTCCGGACGGTGTGATATGAGGTATATCAGCACCGCTCTTCATTGATATATATGTATCAATATACAAGCCCTGCTTAGTTTTATTAAAGGAATAATTGGACTTAGGCTGTATAAGCACAAACTGTGACGTGGCTGATAACGTTTTCAAGTATTGACAAACATTCCCCGAGACACGCTATATTGGTTTCCGTCCACTGCCCATCCCATTGATGAAGAGAACATCAGTTTTTATTACGGTTCCCATGCTTTGCTTGAACGCCGCGCTGTAAAGATATGCCGCCGTAAGCTTAGTGGCCACTGCCGGGGAACGGGTTCAGTGTATTTAAATTGGCAGTTGATGTATTTCCTTCATTGGCGTAAAAGTGACATTTTTAAAGTGCATTTTATGAAGATGATTGATGAAGGATGGGCAATAAGAACAATGTTTTTTTGTAATTAATGTCCTGAAAATAAACTATTCTGATGTTGTTATATTTTATGTATCACTCGTAACAAAGGGTTTTTACCGCATTTGTAAATCTGTTAATTAAATCTAATGTCGGATATAAAGCAAGGTTCATCAGTAAATGAATTCATAATTTTGTGTACCAAGTATACTTCGAGGTGTTCAATATGATTGATTAATAATCAATTAAAATGGATTATTAAATCATTCTCCATGATTTAGCACAAAATATCCATTTCTGTGTAAATGATCTAGTCAGTCTGTCTGTGAGAGTGCTCCGCTCACATGGAAATGTTTGCTGATAGCATCATACATCCGGCTAGCATCATATAACACTACATTCTATAAGTGATAACACAAATTTAAATATATAGTTCACTATAATGTCATTTTTTCACATGCACTACACACTGTCTTTTTACGCAAGACCTTTTGGTAATTGCAATGTCTCTGTCCCATGGTCCTAAAATTCTCCAGTGCGGAACCTCCGTCAGGCCACGGGCACCAAATTAGTCTCAATCGAGAGGTGGTCTCTTTACACAGGTTCGCATTCGTCCCATTATGGATGTTCACAGTGGTCTCGTTATGAAGGCTTTGGGTCACAAGATGTGTTCTTAGTGTAGAGGTGGTCTCTTATTGGAGGTTTCATCTGTACCAACCAACACGGCCCGGAGCGACCGAGGTTTTGCATATTGTTTGCAAGCGGCGTTCAAACGCGATCATTTTCAATGGTTGCGTCAGCATAATACATTTGACGGTAATGTAAAATCAGCTGAACATTGATACATAAATAGCTGTCACGATCGTGTCTGGTCTGCTAGACTGGCTAATTGGTTATTTTCCTGATGAATAATACACCAGTAATTTACACATGTAAATCAACATGGTGGGTTCATAGCGAAACGAACTATTTCGTGACCTGGAAGGGGGGATTGGGTAGTGACATAGGCCCCCGTAAGCAAACATTATACCAGTATTGCTACTAGTAGTAATCTGTAATGGTATAGTGTTTGTAAATCATAGTATAATACATACCACACCCACCTCCCATGACGCTGGAGCCCATGTAATAGTAGTAATGTGTATGGTATAGGTTTGTAAAGCATAGTATAATGTATTATGTAGACTCCCACGACGGGAAAATTCGCCAGTCTGTCCATCATGAGGTGCACGCACGTTAAACACCACCAAGTTAAAACAAATCTGTTTAAGTGGTGAGAAAACTGGCAATGGTATGTTATAGACTTGAGATCACCCTATCTCTGCACGTGTGGTATCTTTGTCTACCATAATCCTTATACTATTGCAGAGTCCCACACGCCCACACCGAAAATAGACAAAATGGCTTTCTTAAAAGCACAATTGGCCATTTGCAAATAAGGAACACAGGCTATATTCACTTATTTAAGCAGTGTATCTCTTGAAAGTTATGATGCAGGAAGTACATAATGCAACAGGTGCAAAAAATGCTGATATTTTATCTGATGTGCATTAGTATAGGGCGCACCTCAATGGGCAAAACATGCCAAAATTGGACATAGATGACGGAAATCACGAATGTCAACTCTTTATCACATGTAAGCTCATGTTTCAAAGCTGTGTTGAAATTATTGCAGAAAATGAAAGGCACACTTCATTTGGTAAAGTGTCAAAATTAGATGCGGGTGATGATCACTTGTTATATTAACACTGTACCAAGTGTGAATGTTTTCCCCTAGCAGTATTGAAACTATTGCATTAGGGACCTAAAATGGCATTCTGGGAGGTTCACTCTAACTAGAGCCCAAAATCGAATCACTCACGTGTCTTCCCCATACAACCATATACAGCTATATATATATACAAATATAGTGCTATGCTAAAACTAGTTGTCTGCTAGTTATCTGATATCTGTTATCTATGGAAAGTTCGAACAAATAGAAATCGGTTCATCAGTAAACGCTGCAACTTATCCAGAGATACTTACAGAATGCAAGAGCTGGATGAACGAGTGGATTTGAACCCATTAGGGTATTGCATTTTGTTTGAATGCGAGATCAGAAAACATATCTCCGAGTGGAGTTTATCACGGCTCCCGAGCAATGTTTGACAAAGCCACCCCTGCTACATGTGCTAGAATGCATCAGATGAGCCCCTTGAAGAAAGACATTAATTCCATTACCTACTAGTGCTACTAGTTACTGGTCAGTAAACAGTATGCACGTGTAACAACAACATACGCTGAACTTGTTGCACAGTGTGACCTGTGGGATTAGCGCGTCTCATCGCAGGATTAACTGTAGTTTGATGCTAGCAGCAGCAGTACATGTACTACTTTTCATAGGATTAGAGAATATTGTCCAGCCTTTTTCCTCCCGCGTTCTCAACGTAAGTAGGTCAAATCTTTTCAATAATCCCCTGAAGTTTACAGTAGATTTTGTTTGTTTTTGTTTCAGTAAGTATCTGGTAGGATTGTTTTATTTGTAAATGTGTTGTTCAGAAGATGGTGGTTGGTATGAAATGTAAACTTTTTGGTGAGTGGACGAGCAAACTGCCCGTTGGGCGTGTCAGTTGGATTTGAAATGCAAGGTATATCATCATCCGGGTATTCTGAGGTCTTCTGTGATTTAGAAATTGAATTGTATTGAATTTTGAGTTGTAGTTCAGTCTTCTAAGGATATCAAAGTTCTGTTCTAATGTTTCAGAATTTTTTTTTAATGTTTGAGAAATTATTTTCTAGTTTGAAAAAGAGAGACTGCACGCATGCTGGGTGTTGTAGTGGACTTTTTATGATTTGGTTTTTATGTATAATATCGAACAAAATTGTTTCTTCCTTAAACCGCTGTAAATTTGATATGTTTGAATTGAATGTTTTAAGAAACAACGCATATGTGACATAATAGTCATGTCGTCCCATGTGACAGATTAGGGTATGATTTATCATTGTGGTATAATTTCCCTTCTATTTGCGGTTGTCAAGCAAACATTCATCTACTGTGGTAAAAACACATTTTGCTGGTTTATGACGCCGGCATATGACAGTCCCATGTCCACTTTTTACATGTATGTGGAATCACGTTAGTACCGTGCAATTTTGTGAATTACACAATTAAATGGAAGCAGAACTTTAGCAATGCCAATTGAACTTGCAATTTTACAATGAATACCACAAATCACTGTACCAAAAAAGGTTGCTTTGACATCAGTAGCAACTGCATATATTGCAATCAGTTCTTGTGAAATAGATGTAAATATTTGAAACCATTTCATTGGTTCCAACGCCTTGTGGAGTATGCAGTTTGGTGTGTAGTTATCCTATATCTTCTTTTGACAAGCATTCACTTGCCTGGTGTTTTGCTCGCATGATAAAACTATTATACAAGATTACAATGAAGTAGAAACTGTTAAAAGTGGCCATGACTATGTCTATAGAGGGGTTTTACTGTACTTGTCTGTGACTTATTCTACAGCATAATCTTGTAATTGGATCTTGGATTTTTGAGAGTGATACTTGTCTGGAATAACACAGTCTGTAAATGACTAGTTACAAAGAGGGCTGTGTATTCTTCTATGGAAAAGTGCAGTGAAAGATCAACATATCGTCACTTAAAAACTTCAGTCAGATGATTTTGTTGTGTAAACACTGATAATTGCCGAGTTGTACTAGGTGCATTCATCTTGTGTGCTGGTAGTCAAACTGTATTTATAAGTTTAAATGTAAAGTAGAAATACTGTGTGCATTAAATATGCGTTTGATAGATATTTTTATTTGATACCTGTTGATATAGGAACACGTAAAACGCAGTCATGTAATACGACATCAATCGTTTTCAACATACATGTATAACGTTACTCTATTTACAACATTAAGATAAGCCTATCTGTAGAGGATTACATACGTTATACAAAAGTGTAATTCTCATTTTGGTAGTCCCAGTTGTTCTATAATAGACCACACACTCACCAATACAACAAAAGTACACCATGACTCATGTAAGCATATTGTGACCGGTTTTGTGAGGCCCATTTGGGAGGGATCACTCATCTCTTATTTACACAGTAATTCTGCCATATCATATGATACAAAGTTTGCAAAAATGCAGAATATTTGTGGTAGTCTGCTGTCACGAGGTCTGGTCTGGCATTTTTATCAACTATTTATAGTTTCGGAAAATGAAAATGAAATCAAACTGCATTCCTAATCTGAATAAGTCAACTTTTAAGGCTTCATTTCATTGAGATGACACCACCTATATGGGAACCATATGGTATTTTAATATCTGGATGTGAGTAAGACCTTATCAATCTATCCCGAGCATACTACTCATCCCTGTGTATGTCTTCTCTAACGACCTTCTTACTCAATGCGACACAGGTAGAAGTAGGCCTCTAAAGGTGCACTAACCCTGGCTGCAAAATATGACTGAATCATTCAGAAACAAAACTGGGTTTGGATTGTGTGTGAGCGGTAATTGTATGGCTGCAGGGAAAAGTGTGGCATTAGCAGCAGCAGGGGACATTTGAGTGACTGTGGACGCCATGAGCGCTCATCACAGACAGGGTGGTGCCACGTGTGTACAGAGCAATGCTCTACACTGTAGTTACAGATAGACAGATAGCTGTAATACTGTGGTAACAGGAAGGTGGGGGCGGGGGTGTTTATAAGGGTCAAGAAATCGCACATCCCTAATTTTTTGGACCTTATTTTACACATCCCTAGATTCGGTGGACTATTTTCCCACATACCTCAAATTTTAAGACTTTTTTCTCACGTCCCAATATCTTGAAATCCCACATTCCTTTTTTTTTTGCCATTTCCCCCCCATTCCACTTAATTATAAACCTGCCCCACGGGAGTATTTCTGCTTTCATGCTGGCAATCATGAATTTGTAATTGCATTTTCAAACGGTTTTTGGCATGTCCACAAGCTTTTGGCATTCATGCATACAAAAGCCATGAAATTCAGTAGCTGCGCCCCCCTCAAAACATGCCAAATACCCTCTGAAAATAAGGTATTTTGGTGAAAAAAAGAAGGGATGGCGCAGAAGACACACGCACCCCGTGCTATCCCCCTGTGAATTTCATCATCATCAGTGATAACCACCAGCGAAAAAAACCCCCAATCATCTCTCATAATCCAATAACCATCCCGTAAGTTAACATTCCACCCCGTGTTCTCTCCACAGCGTCATCATGGGCGACTGGCAGCAAGGTCTCTTCTCGTGCTTCAACAACTGCGGGCTGTGTGTGATCACCTACTTCCTGCCCTGTATCACGGCCGGCCGCAATGCGGAGGCGGTGGGCAAGAGCTGCTTCCTGTGGGGCTGTCTCACGCTGTGCGGTCCCATCGGCATCTTCACACGCGCTCACGTGCGCTCATTGCTCAGGGACCAGAAGGGCATTGAGGTAACGGGGTTGACCGTAATTTGATAACGTTAAACCGAATGATCGTGTGTTATTGTATAGCTGCAGGGCCATGAATAGGAGAAAAGTCATATTTGTCCACAGGACGGGTATCCTGAGAAATTGAACTTCATTGGCTAATAGATTGTAACGTATATAATGACGGGGGTAATGTTGTTGTTTTTTCAAAACTAATAGATTAATGTAAAAATTTCCAAAGTTTAAATGATCAAGAAAAGTTTATGTATTATGAAGCTAAATACCTAGAAAATTCCTGGAATATGAAAACATTGTACAATTAGTGATTGTTAAAATGTCGATTGCTCACTTATTACTACATGATAGTAGTAGTAGTAGTTTATTTATTTATGTGTCACCTGATATAATAAATCATAAAATACATCAATTCTAAAATAAAATCATCAGGGTTATAAAACCTATGAGACACAGTAGTTTACAATAAAATAATCATAAATTAAAATCAATTAATTAAAATAAACAACATGATATGTTTTTGTGCTGACTGCTTATCATCCAGGAATTGGCTGGGTGATTTCAATTATGCACAAAAATAATCATAGTATGTACATCACGCATCACTATGATAAATGATTATTGAGTTTGACTCTGTTCCAGGGCTCGTTCATCATGGACATCCTGCTCCACTGGTTCTGTGCTTGCTGCTCACTCATCCAGGAGGCTCAGGTATGAGGCTGTGTGTCTGGCTGGCTGTGTGTGTGTCTGGCTGGCTGTGTGTGTGTGTGTGTCTGGCTGGCTGTGTGTGTGTGTGTCTGGCAGGCTGTGTGTGTGTGTGTCTGGCTGGCTGTGTGTGTGTGTGTCTGGCTGGCTGTGTGTGTGTGTGTCTGGCTGGCTGTGTGTGTGTGTGTCTGGCAGGCTGTGTGTGTGTGGCTGGCTGGCTGTGTGTGTGTGTGTCTGGCAGGCTGTGTGTGTGTCTGGCAGGCTGTGTGTGTCTGTGTGTCTGGCTGGTGTGTGTGTGTGTCTGGCTGGCTGTGTGTGTGTGTGTCTGGCTGGCTGTGTGTGTGTCTGGCAGGCTGTGTGTGTGTGTCTGGCAGGCTGTGTGTGTATGTGTCTGGCAGGCTGTGTGTGTGTGTCTGGCAGGCTGTGTGTATATGTGTGTCTGGATGCACTCTCTAAGAGAGGCTTATTTTTCTGCAATATAGTGGTTCTTCTGTATTTGCCATGAAAAATGGTTCTTGTGTACTAGTACCATTTGTGCCATAGGAAGCCTCTCTCCAGCAAATGACTTGCGTTCCACATTTACACTATCGCCATAATTTGTGTGTGTGCAATTCCCCAATACACTACTGTCACCGTATAAGGACCACAGTTATTTCGGTAAAAGTTTTACCGTATTTTACGTTTCTGGAAATCACAAAAAATACGCGTAATTACTGAAATGTCTTATTGCATGTACAGAATTCTCCGTATTTACGGACACCCCATCGTATTTTTCCATGTTTTCCGTGTCACTTTATCACGGTTATTGATTATGTTTCAGTATTTTCGCATATATAGCGTAATCTATATTACGCAAATTTCGCGTTTTTCTCGAATTTCCCGTATTGATTATTTCATATCTAACATCTGCAGCAACTTTTGACTTCATTGTATCAATTAATCATTAAAGGTTGATAAACAAAACTACTATAATTATGACTGATGTATATACTAAGTTGAACTATCTCAAATGGCGGGTGATGCAACCTATGTTATCCCTTTATATAGCTTGGTAAGTTCCGAAAAATAAAATAAAAAAAAAAAACGTAAAGAAATTCTCGAAATTAAAGACTAGGTAATTTCTGTGACTTCAGTTTTTTTCCGTATTTTCTGCATATAAACAAGTTGCCACTACAGTATTTGATGAATAACATGTAAACCACACTCAAAAACGAAATTCCAGTGTTTTCTAGTGTTTTCAGTAATTTCTGTGATTTCGCATAATACGTGTTACGCTATTTACAGGTATATCGTTACACAGAATAAATTACGCGTATTTCGCGAGAAATGGTGAAGTGCAATCGTGGTCCTTATACGGTGACAGTAGTGTATGCCAGTTAGAAAATAATAAAGTCTATACGACAATATACCTGGAATCCTCTTTCATTATTGAAGAATGTATATAAAAGCATTTTGATTCTGATAATAT
>CM032665.1:42806682-42837303 GCA_019095985.1 Streblospio benedicti
ATCTACAAGAGGCTTATTTTTCTATATAATAGTGGTTCTTCTGTATTTGTCTTGAAAAATGGTTATTCTGTAGCAAATGGTCAGTTTGAAGAACCAAGATTTATAAAAAAAAAATATATAAAAATTAGGTATTCATTATAAGATTTATCATCAAAATAAATGATCAAATACAACAATACAAAATATTAAAAAAATATTCACAAAAAAGTACAAGAAAAAAAGACCCCTCGTAGAGAGTGACTTTGGCCACAATATTTACAATGTGTTTCCACAACTGATATGTGGGACTAATATCTCTGCTGACCTCAATAGTAATCTGTTTCTCAGAAATAGATCACTCGGCATGTACGCCTTGGTTGCTAGGTAACTATCGACATCGTAGATCTAGAGCGCCTAGATTCCAGATAGCCACAGTCACCAGGTTTCATTGGGAACTGGCAGATATATGCTGGGCTGTGGAGGCTAGATCCAGGCATGCAACTGAGCATCACTGAGCAACAACTGTTTCAACGCATTCGTACACAACATATTTTAGCTCACTGATAGCTTCGTTGGTTGGCGGTTATCTATTTCACACTGCAGTGCACGTATATATAACATTACAGATTTTCAAAACATGCGTAGATTATATCTTTTATAATGTTTGAACAAATTAAGCCCGGCATATGTGATACGTAAAGTTACTGTAATCTATTATGGTAATACGTATTTCATGCAATATATGGATAGAAACAGTTAAATATTTTTTCTGATAAATATAACAAATATAGCATGTTTGTCTTTGTGACAGTCCACTGAGAAGTAAATAATAATGGGAGGTTGTTTTAAGCCGGGACTCACAAAAACTACTTTGAATATCAGATGTTATTTTGCCAAATATTGACATCTCACTCTCTACAAGAGGTCAAGTTTTTTTTTCAAATTTATTTGTGTGAGTAATATTTTGTATGATTGTATTGACTTTTTTAAAATTTATTTTTGTTAATAATATTTTGTATGATTGCATTTTATAATTTATTTTGATATTTGTGATGTAACAATGTTATAATATTATGAAAATTTTATTTTTATATATTTTCTATGAATCTTGTTTGAAATGTACCCAGCTACAGCATGAGTACAGAAGAAACACTTTTTATAGAAATAAATATTACATATAAAAATTACGAAATATAACGAGTCTCTCGTAGGAGTCACATTATGATATGTAGTTTGTAATGTTTGCGTTTTGAGGCGGCCAGTTTCCGTTGTGTAAGGAAAACCTATGATGGTCTAAAAAGTAGTGGGATAAAACTGATGCCAGGCCAATGCAATGGGAACATCTTGATGATAACTTTAATAAATTTGCATAATGCTAGATGCATGCACTTTGATTTCCACTGCGACTCTAGTTTCTTTCTGAACATTATCATTTTTAAACTGTACACAATTTGCCACTACATGTACACTTTGCAAAGAGTTACCGGTAAATAGTAGCTGGGTTCATTACAAATAGTATATATTTAAAAAGAAAATTATAGTTTGGATGTTTTTTTTACTCAGAAACTTAGAATTATGCGGCTTTTTCTTGAATTTTCCAGGGTGGGTGCGGCCTTGCCCTGGTTCAGGTTTTCTGTTAGCTGGGTTTACTACAATTAATTGGCCACAAGGACCTATTAGTTATTCAGGATTCTATGTTCAAAATGACATGGCTAAATGCTCCAAAAGGAATTGGGATAAAAGAATAGAGAAGATGCAAAATTTAATTGATTGTTGGCACCCCCCCCCCCAAAAAAAAAGGAATTGACTATCAAGGGGAAAATTATTATTCTAAAAAGACTTGTATTGCCAAAAACTATCTATTCAGTATAACTGCTACCAATGCCTGATAATCTTATTACAAGGCGTAATAGAATGCTTTATCGTCTTATGTATGGGAATTAAAGATAGAATAAAAAAGAAGAATTGTAATTCACAGCTTTGCTAATGGAGGTCTCAATATGATGGATTTAGAAAGCCATTTCTTAGCTTTAAAGGCTGCTTGGTTTCCAAGATTCAATGGTAATAATGACACATGGTCATTTACCCCAAAGAACTATATGATTAAACATTTAACAAAATTGTATTCTAAAATGTCATTCCATAGTAGCGCTGACATGCCAATAATTTAGAAACATCCAAAGATTTATATAAAAAAGTAGCAATAGGTTTATTTAGATCAAATAACATTGAAGCAGATAAAAAAAAAAAATAATTATGTGACAACGTAATATGGGGTAATTCTTTGTTTAAAGCCAACAATCAATGTATGTTTGATAAATATTTTATAGAATCTGTGTATATATGTACACATGCTAACTTGTACGATGTGTGCACACTTTCCATTCAGAAAAGCTGTTGGAAGCCAGCATAGGTATTCAAATTTATACCACAGAGACACTATTTCAATTTAATGGCCTAGGCCAATGAGTTGTGGAGAGGACGTTTTGGAACTTGAGTAGAATACAAAGTAAGTTATCATATTTATGATGTCCGAGTGTGTGGGTTGTTAAGAAAACGAGAAGGCAGTTTGTGTTCATGATTATGTCTTGTCCAGAACCAAAGAACCTTTCATCTTTCCAATACCTAGGTTAAATATGACCTAATAACAGATCATGCGATGTACAATAGTTATTTACATTCATGTGACAAAAGCTCTTACATTAAATCAGAAGTTCAACAGTTACACTCATATAACACATTACACATTCAGTCAATCAGATGTTATGGACATTATATTTTATGATACTTCATTGTATGGACACAATGGTTTAATATACTAAAACACTAATATAAGAACCACCTAATATAGAGGTTTATATATTCAATATGACCAATATAAGAAAACAGAATGTTTTAATATAACTATGTACTCCGTTAAATAAGAAAACAAAAATATTCCAAGATCACATCATACTCAGTTCATTCATCAATCAACCATGGACCAGTTATAGTTGCATATTCAATGTTATTTGTGGTGCCTGCAACTGATTGCGAGTTTTTAAAAATATGTCCCTCCGCATCTGTAAGTAAACTTGGTGATTCCCAAACGTGTACAACATTTTCACCCATTCCTTCTGCTAACATCACATTATCCAAGCATCCTGGCAGATTAATTCACCCTTTTTCTCAATATTCTCAGTAATCCTTGTACACGTACTTGTATCTCAAAACACCATACTGTCCAAGAACAGTGGATAAGTACATGTACATTCATTTTGTTCACATTGAAAAATTTATTAACACAAGGATGCATCTTTGGACATTGGTTTTTGCGGTAATATTAGCCAGCACCCTTCCAGCTAGGAGATGGTATAAGATATGTGCTTCATTTGTACCTTTTAAAGCTTGCACTGTTAGCTGAAGCCATTTTTCTTCTTACATACATTTGCAGATGACTTGTTTGAGTGTGGCCTTCATTTGGGTGGACTGTGAGAGTTGGTGTTCAACGACCTGGGGGTCAACGGTCAGCGCTGATCTCCTGTGACCTGGGGCAGCTTGTCATTGGAATATCAGCACCCGGCAGCAGCTCTTTACCATTTGCACTACGTTGTGATATGTCAGTGTGAAGGGGTGTTGCTAATGGTTGTGTGAAGTTGTGTCTCTATTATGTTGCTATTGTTCTGGGATATGAACTAGCTTTATTGCTGTGTGATGAAGTGGTTAAGTGAAGTAAATAGAGCTGTGTATATTGAGAATTTGGGTTTAATGAATGTAGTGAGATGAGCAAACAAACCAGCACACGAAAGAAGCTTAATATAGACGATATGGGCAACATAAACAAGCACTTTCAAAAATATGAAATGAACTCCACAAACAGCATTCCTCTTGCTTGCAATGTTTCCTAACATCTCCAATTATAATCAATAGCATGACTGTTGTTCAAGACTTTGTTTTCATTGGTCAGATTGTGACCTTGCAGGAGGCTGAGTGTCTCGAGCTGACGTCAGGTACTGGGGCACCTCCGTACCCGGTTCCAGCATCCACTGCAGCAGCCGGGCGTAGTTGGACGCACACCAGCCATACTCGCCGTACTTGGCATCGATCAGGAGATTTTCACCCGGCAGCCAGAAGTTCCGCAGGTTCTGTGTCTGATAGGACTCTGTCAGTCAGTGAACATTTCCCGTGTGTAGTGGATCACCTGGTCAATATCAAACTCTGGGCTCTGGGGCGGGTGGATCAGGCACTTCATGGCAGTACTCTTCATACAGACCAAAAATGGTGGTCTTCATGTGGTAGCTGGTGATGAAGCTACTTACACCTTCAAGCCATTGGAATTCTTCTGTGTTCTTATCATCATCAGTTTTAACTGTCGACGTAAGAACTTTGGGCGAGAAAGACTTCAAAATTTTGCCTAATTGGTATGCTTTTTTGAAAGACATTGGCATAGTATGAAACAGCTCCTTTTCACACTTTTCGAACGATATACGAAAACGTGTGGGATCCTCATGAGCTCCTATTGCCCATTTGGCTATGAAACGACATCCATTCTTCTTCAAGTACTTTTGGCAGAATTCAACCTGTCTGCACCATGGAGGGTGCCAATGAGGGGAATCGATAGCGGGAACCATATCTACATCGAGGGGCATCCAGGCATAGTTGTCATCACTGTAGATGAGATCCAGATGTCTGATAGTGACATCATCTGGACACACGTCCTTACAGCTCAATCTACAAAACATGGGAAACTGTTCCCAGAATTCAGGGGTATTCAGCACTTCCCCAACATATCTGTAACTGTTTTGAAACAGTCCATTGCGGTCAAGGTAGAACTCTCCTGATCCGTCTAGCTCCGTGATGAGATGGGGATGTTGCTCTTTGATTTGTGAAACACGCTCTTTCTTCACCCTTAACCTACCAAAGTCAGCAGCATTTGTGTAATTCTCTGGTACGTCAAAGTCCCGGATTGACACAACATGCTGTTGTAATATGTAGTCCCCTTCATCGGGCTGCATGGCCTTCGTGCCTTCACTCAGACTGCCGGCTTTCACAGGTGTGAAGGCCGCATTTGGTGAGATCTGCTCAGCAACAGCAATGATAAATGAATCTAAGTGAACAATTACAGTCTTTGCCATGTCTGTTTCGGTCACCCGTCCATACTTGTCTAGGAGCTCTAACAGGGAGTGTGCATCGTTTTTAAAGTGCATCTCTTTCCAACATCCAAGGTCACTAACAGTTGTCTTCATTTTCTCTGATGGGATCTGAGGGCCAGTGGGCACATCAACTAAACATCTAGACAACTCTTCCAATTCCTTCTTGATCCCTCTATCTGAAAATGTTCGCCACCAATAAGAAAACCTACAACACATCATAGCTAACTCTCTGGAACATCTCACTTTGATTTGCGGCATGAACAATCGGAATGTGTCTGGAAAACCTGGTCATATGACAGACTGGAGTAATGCCAAACTTGTCTGGTAGCATAAGATCAGAATTGTTGCTGACCAGGTAGGAGATGATGTCTCTCCTGTCATCAATAACAGCCAGGTGCAGGGCAGTCATGCTGTTGTAGTCCTGCTGGTTCACATCCACGCCATGTGCAATGATCCAATCCATCATAGACTGATCATTACCACCAGACTGGTCATTGCTGCCAGACTGATCATTACTTGGGAACTGGTCATTATTGCTGGACTGGTCATGACTGGGAGACTGGTCATTACTGCCGGACTGGTCATTACTGCTGGGCTGGTCATTAAAGGTGCCGGTGGCTGCAGCATGTAGTATTGACCGCCCAAGCTTATCTCTGGCATCAATGTGAGACCCATGGTCTAGAAAAATTGAGGCAATGGAGATACTGTTTGTCTCACAGGCTCGAAATAACAGGGTATAGCCTTTGTAATCACCCAGATTTACTTTGGCACCAGCTGCTATAAGATGCTCAACTAGTATCAATATTTTCTTTTCAAGACGATGCTTAACTTGCTTGGATGTTTTGTCTTCTTTACTTGTTAATTTGCAAAGGCTGTATGGTATCATCATGAGAGGAGATTCTCCCTGCCTGTTCTTCACATTCACATCTGGGATCCGTTTCAGTAGCTCTTTGACACATTCCAGCCGGAGATGTTCACAAGCTCTGTGCAGGGCGGTGTTACCGTTCACATCTGCTGTGGTAGGATCAATGCCTTGGTCCAAGAGAAACTTCACAATATCATACTCACCACCTTCACAGGCAAAAGTCTAGCACACTCACACCTTTCTTGTTAACTAAACATAAGGTTTCGCTTACCATTGTTTTCTTCTGCTCAAAAATAGCAACTACAATATCTGTGTGACGAGATTTGCAAGCGATGGCCAAAGGTGATATCAGCTCATTGTCTGTAACGTTCACGCAACAGCCGTACTCTAGCAGAACATTGACAAGATCTAGCTTGTTGGACTCTGATGCTCGGTATAATGGGGTACATCCTGCATCATCTTTGATATCAATATCAATCTGTGGGCAAGTCAGCAGCCACTTTACCGTGTCCAACTGACCGTGGATGACCGCTGTGGATAGTGGGCTGCAGCCCACATAGTTGGCCAGTGTGATGTCGCCACCAGCTCTATAGAGCATTTCAACAATCTCCGTATAACCCTGAGTGCAGGCCAGGAACAGTGCCGTCTCACCAGCATCTGTACGGTCATTGATGTTGATGCATCCTGATTCAAGTAGTAGCTTTACAACACGAAGTCGATTAGCAGTTGGAATATTTGCAATATCGGGATTGTCTGAACCTTTCTTTAGTTTAATTACTTTCAACTCATCTAATGATTTTTGTTCAAGAGTTGTACAACCGTCATAATAGTAATGGATTTCTTCTTCCTTAGTTAAGAAAATAGAAGCATGAAGCAAGGAATGCCCAAGGTCAGCTTTATGCACAATATCCTTATATTGTAACAAATATTCTAGCACATCATATTGACAAGCTACACATGCCATAAAGAGGGGGGTCACAGAATACATGGTCTGATGGTAAATGTTAGCTTCATGCTTTATGAGGATCTTCACAATGTTTAAATCTCCATAAAAGCACGCACTGCATAATGGTGATTGTTTAGACTCAGTTTCAGAATTCACATCTGCCTGGTGTTCCAACAACAGCTCAATTACCGAGCCGTGGCCGTAGTCACAGGCAACACTCAGCGGAGTGGAGCCGGTGTTGTTTGCCTGGTTCACATCGGCCCGGTGGTCCAATAACAGCTGGACCACAAGGGCGTGGCCCATCGAGCTGGCAATAAATAGAGGAGTATATCCTGTGTTGTCAGGCTGGTTCACAGCTGCCTCGTGGTCCAATAAAAACTGGACCACGAGGGTGTGGCCCATCAAGCTGGCAATAAACAGAGGAGTATATCCTCCTTTTTTGGCCTGGTTCACTGCTGCCTGATGGTCCAATAACAACTGGACCACTTCTCTGTGGCCCATCGAGCTGGCAATAAACAGAGGAGTTCGTCCTGTGTTGTTAGCCTGGTTCACAGCTGCCTGGTGGTCCAATAACAGCTGGACAACCATGGTGTGACCCTTATCGCTGGCTATATACAAAGGAGTGGCCCCTGAGGTTATAGCCTGGTTCACAGCTGCCTGGTGGTCCAATAACAATTGGACCACCTGTGACCCTCCTGGCTGGCAATATACAGAGGAGTCAATCCTCTGTTTTTGGCCTGGTTCACTGCTGCCTGATGGTCCAATAACAACTGGACCACTTCACTGTGGCCCTTATGGCTGGCAATAAACAGAGGAGTCAATCCTCTGTTTTTGGCCTGGTTCACTGCTGCCTGGTGGTCCAATAACAGCTGGACCACTTCACTGTGGCCCTTATGGCTGGCAATAAACAGAGGAGTGGATCCTGTGTTGTTAGCCTGGTTCACAGCTGCCTGGTGGTCCAATAACAACTGGGCCACCGAGCTGTGACCATTCTGGCTGGCAATACATAGAGGAGTGGACCCTGTGTTGTTAGCCTGGTTCACAGCTGCCTGGTGGTCCAATAACAGCTGGACCACTTCTCTGTGGCCCTCCTGGCTGGCAATAAACAGAGGAGTCCATCCTGTGTTGTTAGCCTGGTTCACAGCTGCTTGGTGGTCCACAACCTGGACCACCGGGGTGGTGGCAATAAACAGAGGAGCCCTCCTGTGTTCTAGCCTGGTTCACAGCTGCCTGGTGGTCCAATAACAACTGGACCACGTCTCTGTGGCCCTCCTGGCTGGCAATAAACAGAGGAGTGGTTAGCCTGGTTCACAGCTGCCTGGTGGTCCAATAACAGCTGGACCACCGGATGTGGCCCTTCTGGCTGGCAATAAACAGAGGAGTCCATCCTGTGTTGTCAGCCTGGTTCACAGCTGCCTGGTGGTCCAATAACAGCTGGACCACTGGGCTGTGACCATTCTGGCTGGCAATAAAACAGAGGAGTGGCATCCTGTGTTGTTAGCCTGGTTCACAGCTGCCTGGTGGTCCAGTAACAGCTGGACCACCGGGGTGTGGCCATTCTGGCTGGCAATAAACAGAGGAGTGGCCCCTGTGTTTCTAGCCTGGTTCACAGCTGCCTGGTGGTCCAATAACAGCTGGACCACCTCTCTGTGGCCCTTCTGGCTGGCAATAAACAGAGGTGGCCATCCTGTGTTGTTAGCCTGGTTCACAGCTGCCTGGTGGTCCAATAACAGCTGGACCACTGGGATTCTCTGGCTGGCAATAAACACAGGAGTGGACCCTGTGTTGTTAGCCTGGTTCACAGCAACTGGTCCAATAACAGCTGACCACATTCTCTGTGGCCCTTAAAGCTGGCAACAAACAGAGGGGTGACCCCCCTGTGTTGTCAGCCTGGTTCACAGCTGCCTGGTGGTCCAATAACAGCTGGACCACCGAGCTGTGGCCCTCCTGGCTGGCAATATACAGAGGAGTGGCCCCTGTGTTGCCTGGTTCACAGCTGCCTGGTGGTCCAATAACAGCTGGACCACCGGTGTGGCCCTTCAGCTGGCAACAATCAGAGGAGTCGTGCCTGTGTTGCCGCCTGGTTCACGGCTGCCTGGTGGTTATAACAGCTGGGGACTTCCCTCCTGGCTGGCAATAAACAGAGGGAGGGGCCCCCTGTGTTTCAGCCTGGTTCACAGCGGCCTGGTGGTCAATAATAACAGCTGGACTACCGGGCTTTGGCTCTTCCTGGCTGGCTATAAACAGCGGAGTGGCCCCTGTGTTATAGCCTGGTTCACAGCTGCCTGGTGGTCCAATAACAGCTGGACCACCTCAGGGGTGGCCCTCCAAGCTGGCAATAAACAGAGGAGTACACCCTGTGTTGTTAGCCTGGTTCACAGCTGCCTGGTGGTCCAATAACAGCTGGACCACCTCCCTGTGACCCTCCTGGCTGGCAATAAACAGAGGAGTGTCCCCTGTGTTCATAGCCTGGTTGACAGCTGCCTGGTGGTCCAATAACAACTGGACCACCTCTCTGTGACCCTCATGGCTAGCAGTAACTAGAGGAGTGACCCCTGCATTCATAGCCTGGTTCACAGCTGCCTGGTGGTCCAATAACAACTGGACCACCTCTCTGTGGCCCTTCTGGCTTGCAACAAGCAGAGGCGTGACCCCTCCTCTGCTGTCAGCCTGGTTCACAGCAGCCTGGTGGTCCAATAACAACTGGACCACCGAGCTGTGGCCCTCATGGCTAGCAGTAACTAGAGGAGTGACCCCTGCATTCATAGCCTGGTTCACAGCTGCCTGGTGGTCCAGTAACAACTGGACCAACAGGGTGTGGCCCTTCAAGCTGGCAATAATCAGAGGAGTGGACCCTGTGTTGTCAGCTTGGTTCACAGCAGCCTGGTGGTCCAATAACAGCTGGACAACCTCCCTGTGGCCATTCCGGCTGGCAGCATACAGAGGAGTCCATCCTGTGTTGTCAGCCTGGTTCACAGCTGCCTGGTGGTCCAGTAACAACTGGACCAACAGGGTGTGGCCCTTCAAGCTGGCAATAATCAGAGGAGTGGACCCTGTGTTGTCAGCTTGGTTCACAGCAGCCTGGTGGTCCAATAACAGCTGGACAACCTCCCTGTGGCCATTCCGGCTGGCAGCATACAGAGGAGTCCATCCTGTGTTGTCAGCCTGGTTCACAGCTGCCTGGTGGTCCAATAATATCTGGACCACCGAGATGTGGCCCTTATGGCTAGCAACAATCAGAGGAGTCGTGCCTGTGTTGCCAGCCTGGTTCACAGCTGCCTGGTGGTCCAGTAACAACTGGACCACTTCTATGTGGCCCTCCTGGCTGGCAATAAACAGAGGAGTGGCCCCTGTGTTTATAGCCTGGTTCACAGCTGCCCGGTGGTCCAATAACAGCTGGACCACCGGGGTATGACTCTTCAAGCTGGCAATAAACAGAGGAGTAGATCCTGTGTTGTTAGCATGGTTCACAGCTGCCTGGTGGTCCAATAATATCTGGACCACCGAGATGTGGCCCATATGGCTGGCTATATTCAGAGGAGTGACTCCATCAGATCTAGCCTGGTTCACAGCTGCCTGGTGGTCCAGTAACAACTGGACCACCTCACAGTGACCCTCCTGGCTGGCAATAACCAGAGGAGTGGCCCCTGTGTTTCTAGCCTGGTTCACAGCTGCCTGGTGGGCCAATAACAGCTGGACCACTTCTCTATGGCCCTTGTGGCTGGCAAAATACAAAGGAGTCATCCCTGTGTTGTTAGCTTGGTTCACAGCTGCCTGGCGGTCCAATAACAGCTGGACCACCGGGGTGTAACCATTTTGGCTGGAAATACAAAGTGCTGTAACAGCCTTATTGTCTTTTGCGTTGACATTTGCATGAGCCTGTATCAGTGCAGACACCACATCAAACTGACCAGTATAGCTTACATACCAAAGTAATGACCGGCCATGTGCATTCACGGTATTCACATCACATCCAGAATACAGTAATCTATTGATGACACTAACATCTACAATATACATAATTTCTGTCAACTCTGCTGGCTGAACTAGCTGTGTTTTGGTATCATAGGCCCTGAGGAGCAGAGTGAGAACCAAGCTAATGTCGCCTGCGTCTACAGCCCATGACAGCAGCCTACAGACAGCGGACACAGACAGATACTGCAGCACGTCTACTGCAACAGTACCGGGTAGTGCATTAAGCACATCCCTGACAACGTCATATTGTCCACAGTGGTAGGCATGTTCTATTACACGGCCAATTATAGTGGCTCGGTCAACTGCAGAAATGCTGTCACTTGAAAGGTCATTGTTGCTGGACTGGAGATTACTGCCAGACTGGTTATTGCTGTCGGACTGGTCATTACTGACAGACTGGTCATTACTGCCGGACTGGTCATCATTGGGGGACTGGTCAATACTGCCAGCCTGGTCATTCCTTTCAGACTGGTCATTACTGCTGGACTGGACCAAACACCGCTGAATATTAGGAGATTCGGCCATGATCTGGTCATTGTCTAACAACACATCCCTATCATGGTCACTTTGAGTAGCAGACTCAACAGACGTGTTCTCGTTGTCAGACGAGGACCCCGATTGGTCGTTTGTCTGGGACTGAGAATGCTCGTCTGGATAATCAGCATCTCTCTGACTTTGTTGCTCATAAAGATTGCTCATCTTTGTGTATGTATAGTGTAACTCTAGACTTTCAGAAATGTAGTTATATCTATTGTCATTGTGATTGTGTAATATATTGTTGTGCAAATGGTTACTTGATCTGAAACAAAATTTAAAATGATAAATATGTAAGTTTGACCAATTGATGAATTGCAAACGTTGACCAGGCTTATTAGTTCCCATGCTGCTGTGCATTATTAAGTTATTCATTCTTCAGTTACGTTACTATTTCTTTCAATACATAGCTTACTGAATGGATTCTAATTCTAAATTTATTTCTTCATTTGCTCAGACGGAAAAAATTGAGCCCTTGCTACACTTAATGGTAATCAGCAGAAATCAAACATAACCATATAGGAACGCGTGAGTTTCAAAATGTCCGCATTTTAGAGAGGCAGGTCTGAATTCTTACATCACGATAGCGATTATGTACAAATTCTTCTGATCCACCAAAATAACCTGCATGACTACATGTATTCTCACTGTTCTCTCAAGCTAGCTCCTACCACTATATTGACATAGCTGAAGAGACATCTTCCATTTAACTATATCAAGTGGCCCCGACGGGACTTGAATTCACGAGCCCAAGGTTGTGAGACCAGAATGATACCATCATCCCAAGCAGCGGGCTGTTAAAAGGTTACACGTATGAACCGTTGTCTCTGTAGCCCCCAGCCTACATACTTGGTCAGTTATCATTTAAACACAGAGGTCGTGAGTTCGAATCCCACATAAGGACAGAAATTGTTGGGAGGTCTAATGTTCCAGCCGTGTTAAAGTCTGTGATTCTATGAATAATTGTACATATATTTCCCCAAGTTTGCTTGTGAATTCAATTCTACTCTCACTGTTCTGTCAAGCAAGCTCCTACCACTGTATTGACATAGCTGGAGAGACATCTCCCATTTTACTATATCAAGTGGCCCAGACGGGACTCGAACTCACGACCCCAAGGTTGTGACACTAGTAGATAATACAATGGTGTAATAAAAAGTAATTTGATGTAGTCAATTTGGATGGTTATAGTTCGCCAACCTAATAAAGATGGAACTAAAGGCGAAGGTGTTTTATGCTCATATTTGTGTGCTTAAAGCCACTTTTTTTAAAATTTTCAAGACACTTTCGCTCTATGTCGGACTGCAAAATCTAAACTTAACGGTGAAGTTTGCATTATGTCACGTCCCATAAAACTAGCCTTGCTTATGAAATCATCAAACCATTTTAAACATATTTATGGGACTAGTAAATATCGTCCATATCTTTGAAATTTCACAAAAAAATTTAATGCATGCCACTTTATTGGTTTTGTGCTTACGAAGAATTACTACACAATGTATAAAGTTGAGGGGTCAGCATTAAGGTGAAGTTCCAGCGATAAGTCCAACTCGCCATACAACTGACCATGACAAGTCAAATTTAAATCTTCCAGTCATGATTACAGATTATTAACCACTAGATTACAGCTACAAATATTTCCATGCCGGCTTGTATCTCAAAGGTTCTTACTTTGCTTGGTGCAATTATCAATGTAATTTCCCCTTAGCCACCATCCCTTTTATTTCATCAACGGCCATCAGTCCCTATTTAGCCATTTAAGCTTGAAAATTGATATTTGTGTAAGCAAAACCTTAAAATGTTTGGGATTAATTTATCAAGTGGGTTTATATTAATGCCATGGTCAGGACATTGGGTCGTGCCAAAACATTTGCATGCATTATCTTCGACTTTTGCAAAGTGAAAAAAACACCATTTGAACTCATGGGTCACTGTCAGCAATGTATCGGAAATAGTACATTCCCATCTCTTTCTGTCTTATATTATAAATTGACAAGTTATTGAAAATAACACCTCATAAAAAAACCGTGTTTTAGATGGAAGTCATATCAAGACTTTAACCTGTCAGAAGGTCAGGAAATTTTACTTCAGTCATGACACATGTACATTTTAAGATAAACAATTATTGATTTAACTGTAAGTCAAACAAAGTGTTTTCTATCAGAAAAAAGCCCCTTTCAGCCACAAACAGATATGTAACAAAGCAACTGTGTGCAGTGTGAAAGAGATACCCATAAACCGATGATGAAAAGGGTAATTCTTACACAAACACTTGACCACTGAATTTGTATCTGTGTTAATATTGATTGATTCTATTCATAACAAATCATTTTTATGAATTACATAATCACATACTCATTTCAAATGGATTTTATCAGCTGAGTTGTCAACCCACAAAACCTGCTCATTGGCAAAATCAGATCCAGGGTGTGCAGGGGGCAGCTTTCCCCAAAACCTGGATCTGCCAGTGAACATGGTGAACAGAACAAATCTGTCGTCTGCATTTTGAATGACTTAAATGTTGAACCACTTCCTCGTATGTTTCACGCTTATGCTACAGTCACACGGCCACTTACGGCATGATACGGACCTGCGGATGCTTGCATGATGAAAATACGTAAATATTATGAAAATAAGCAGCAAAGAGACCTGAGGATTCCAGTTGTCAACCTGACTTCACAGTAAAGAGATAGATCATCATATTACTGCGGACCCTGCGTATTGGGTTACGGATGAATACGGATGATTACGTACGATACGGAGCCTCGCGGATGAGTTAACGTATCTTATGTAAGAGTTACGTATTTTACGTATATTTTACGTATGTGTGATCCGCAACAAAGATTTGAGAATTTCAAAATCTTGGTAACGAATCTGCGTATGTCTACGTATGCTTATGTATTTGTTATCCGCAAGCATCCGCATCTACCGTAAGTGGCCGTGTGACTGTAGCATTACAGCAAAGAAGCCAGATTATCAAATCATTGACGTGAACATAATCTATTTAGCAACATAGCAGTAGTAAAACATAATGCACACAATGTCATGATAACGCACAAAACCACACCTAGCTCTAGAATAGTAATATTGTTATACAGTGTATATACATTAAAAATGACAAAAATCACTTCTCTGGTATTTATGATTAAGTCCATGTAATTAGCACCTTTAATTGACACGAAAATCATACCTCTAAAAGTTCGGTTGGTATCCCAGTTGGCTAGATAATGTGACTAAACATATTCTTTATACACACTCAGAATAAATTCTTCCCGGATGTTCACACCGTGTAGTACCTACTTACCAAAGTCCAAATCCTGCACCAGCTGACATAAAACAGTCCCATGATGTTGAGCGCTTCTGCTGCACAGAGCCAGTATTATACATCTAATATAAAATCATTTAAAAATGAAAGCAAAAATACGCACATGTTAGGCACACACCATTTGAAAACCAGGCGGATGGGGGGGGGGGGGGAAAAAACAACAAAAATGTTTCAATCCTGAAATTTGATGTGAAAAAGAAAAAACAATTACAGATCACTTTAAAAAAAGTGATGACTTTGCTAGATGACAGAGAATTCAAAAAATAATGGCTTCATCTATAAAAAAAAAATCATGGCAAAAATTTAAAAGAAAAAAACTAATGAAAAAATTGCTTCCTTCTCTTGCAACAACAATGTCAATAGATCTCACAAGATATCAACATTGTTAGCAATATGGAAAAACAACATAATTGACTGACTTGAATAATGTATTTTGATACATCATACATTTACTACATTTTGGGATGAATCACCACGAATACTAAGGACGAGTATATAGGAGCAGGAACTGAATATTAAGTTGTTGACAGTGTAATAGTTCTGTTCTCTTGATAATGCCTATACAATTGAAGATTTTGATGACATCTGTTATGTGTTAAGTACCTACAAACTGGTGATGTCTGTAAACACAAAAAACACTGTGTTCTTAACTTCATATGTTGGTTCCATTTAATAAAATATACCCCTTATCAGTAACGTACACAGAACACTCATAGTAGCAAAGAAATAAGCGCTGCATTATAGAGGCTACATTTCAATGGCTATTGTGTAAAATTAATGACACAGCGATGGGTGGATACATTCAATAGCATAACAGTATCAAAGTATTTTCTCGCAACAGGATCGCCACAATATCTATAGGTTCGAAGTCTCCAAAGTTTCCCATTCTCGCCGAGTTGTGGCAGACCCCACGGATATATCTTAATAGTCCAGGAGAAATAGCACCCTCTTGTTTCAAAACTATAAGGTGGCATAAATAACACTATTAACGTGTGAAAGAATTTATTCCAACCAGAACAACACACTCTTACATTACATACACGTGCCGACGTCAACACTAGAAATAAGATGAACCAGATACATGAAAGCCCAACTGTTGACGCCTGGTAATCATCAAAATAACAACTTTGATACAATGATTAAAAGTTATGTATTCTGAAGTCATAAACTGCCAATCATGCAATTTTATTGAAGTTAAAATTGAATTACAAATGAAAACAAAAGGGATTACAAAAAACAGTTAAATAGCTAGCTTCAATTTGGACCTTTTAACTCGAATATGGATTTATAAGAAACGTTGAGTTATTAGAAATTTAATATAAGTAAACACTTAAATGGGGGAAAATGGCTATTTGTTGACATCCTACATCAAACTCCATTTCTCATACCCCAAGATAAACGAATCCCACTATACTGCACCTTCAAGTGTATCATTTTGTTTCACAGTCATATCTCCAAGCCGTGGTATGTTGTGTGCGCATCCAGACATAACATAAACATAGTTTTTGTGCAAAATACAACGTACACAGATATTTTCAAATGTACATGTTCATAAAATATTGGCTATTTCTTATTATATGGGGCATACATTTGCAATTTTTTATGGTCATGTTACCTCAATCAACATCAATCAATCAATCAGTCAGTCAGTCAGTCAGTCAGTCAGTCAGTCAGTCAGTCAGTCAGTCAGTCAGTCAGTCAGTCAGTCAGTCAGTCAGTCAGTCAGTCAGTCAGTCAGTAGAGTTTATGATGTACACATATTTGACATAAAATATTATTAAAAATAGATATATATATATATTCTATATTAAAGATGCAAATGACCCTTTGATACGTGTACTAAAACATGTACTAAAACATGTAATATACTTAGAAATGTCAAGCCTCTTTTCCCACGATAACAAGACACTGGATAATAAGATAGAGAGCGTTAATTGCATTTTTGGCTGTTGCCCAACCTCTTTGTTGTACTCGTATAACAAATAAATATGTTTAAACCGACTTATATACACCACCCAGCAAAACTGGGGCACATCACTTTGTTCTAGGCCCAGCCTCATAACCCTAACAGCCGTCATTAACATAATATATGTAATGATGTGATCCCAGATGACATGGGGAAAACCCGATGATGTCATACAATCTGTGGCTGGTTTTGTGAGACCTAGTTTCATTTTCAAAAGTAAATAATGTGTGCATCTAGAAATATTTAAGTTAATTTTGATTATGGGTGCCTCAGTATTATACATGGGATAATAACTGTGAAGTATTACTACAAGACTTTTTTATAGTTTAAAGATATGAAACCAACACATCAGTTCTATTTATAAATGGAAAACAGTTGATCTACTTAGTTTCATATCCTGGCACATAATTATTCAAACCAAACTGACCTAGTACTAGTACTACTATTATTATGGTCATGGATAGATCACACCAGTATTAACACCCATGAAGTGTCTTTGATTGATGAAAATACAAACAACTTGCTGATATTTCCAATCTGCCATCTTTGAACAATGTGCTACTTGTAAACAAAGGAATCCCAGAGGCCTGATTGGTCGAAATGGTGGCAAGCTTACATCAGCTAGTGGTGCCCTCTTCTGGTCATGACTGTGTGCAATGATTTTTCAAGGCATGTATGCAAATGAGCTTTACTCTGATTGGCTGTAGGCACAAGTAATTTTAGGGATTTTTGCTGTGGCATATATATGTATATTGCCACAGAACTGGGGTGACTTTAATTGGAATGTCCCCGAAATCAAATCCCTTCGGTGTCGCTTCATACCTCATAGTTGTGTGAAGTTTGAAAAAGATCGGTTCTACAGCAAACACTCTAGCTTATCTCGATACGTACATATTACATAAACCGATGGAAACAAAATAAACACAAAGCTTTGCTTCAGCTGCTTGAGCGACGCAATCAGGGGTCACTTCCGTCTCTCTGATTAAAGAGGACGTTATGATCAATGCCTGCAGGCTGCGGCCACACCCGGCAGTCCCCCCTCAGCCGCCCCACAGCCGGCGTGCGGCCTCCCGCAGGCTGGGATCAGTGTAGAAGTACACCAGCGGGTTGAGCGCCGACGACCCGGTCACGTACATGACGAGCGCGCCTCTCAGCGCCACGGCAGCGGCGGCGGCGCCATGCCCCTCGCGAGTCTCTAGGTCGGACCACGTCAACCCCGTGGAGAAGATGGCGGAACGAACCAGCGACGCCGGGACAGTCGTCAGCCACAACGCACCCGAGATAAGCAGGATCAGTCTGTAGTGGGGAAGTGACGGACGAATGCATTATGAATTTTGATATATCAGATTCTGAGCATTATGTTGTTCAGGCTCACATGTAAAAGATGTTTACGCGTTGGTAGAATCTTATCAAACATTTCACACTGGTATTTTTTGTTGATCTCCAATAATGTGTGCTCTTTTTCTAAGGGTCTATCTGATAGAATGCTTTACGTACACGCCTTCTTCAATGGCGGTCACCAGCAGAGTATCCTACTAGAAATCAGGCCCAATTCTTTATTGCATGTTCCTCTCAATATTATTCATAATGCACACATGCGCGATGTAGGTTGCAATCATATAGTCAGAATTACGTCGTTTTAATCTTGTGATACTGTGATCTTGAATGGAAAATTCATTTTTCCTATTAATTGGAGATCATCACGACATCAAAGTCTAGTGAGAGCCATTGAAGGGGGCAATTTTCGCAATTTCACACAGAGCAACTATCACATTACTTGTCATCATGGCTGAATATGCAACCTGGATAAAGATTGTCTCTACAATGAAAGCATCCCTATGAAAGAATACCATTTTTCTACCACAAATAATCATAAAATCACTGTGAAACTACACGTATGTAGAGCGTTTGAAGTTTGAAGGGAACTTTGCCATTTAGTAATAAGTAGGTAGAGTAGTAAGCGCTTACCTGACGGCTATTTTGGTGTTGGCGATCACACTAGCATGGCCCGTGGCTACAGCCTGAGGGGTCAAAATATAATATTAAAGGGACATGCACAGCAAATGTGTGATAAGATAGATTGGATTAATAATTTAGTTTTTTTGATACACTTGTCATGTTGCTCCTAATAATTTATTAGTTTGCAATTATAAGGATCAGTTTTGATGAAATATCAATACCAGTAAAAAATGAACTGCCATATGGATTGTCACTTCCATATCTCCCCAGGAAAAAGCGCCCTGCGTAAAAATGCAGCCTCTATCACCCGCCGAAAGACAAAACTAGGTGGTCAGACATATTTGATAAATTATACGTTAAAGTTGACAAACATGTTTTTTTTGTACATTTCATGAAACGTGTATAGAGTAATGGTTTATTATGAAGAAATGGAACGCTGCATATATATGTGGATAACATATATATGTTCAAATGGCTCAGCAAGTATGGGTTATGTGGCATAAAAGGTAGATCTGAGTCACCTGTGCATGTCTCTAACATTGTGCGACAAAGGCCGGGTGGAATTAAACGGGCTGATGTCTTTATACATTCTCATTACCCGCCTATTACAACTTCTTAAAACCTACACACTTTAATCAGTTATGTAGTCGCAATACTAGTATCTAACTGATGTCCCTTGGTATGACTATTGCCACTAGCAAACTGAGACAGTATAACACAGCGAGGCGGGGCGGCAACATTTCTGTAGGACCAGTCGACACCGTGCTCTCTCCGTTCACCCACCAGCGCTAGCCCATGACCCACCAGGGGTGATATAGAATAGGCCATCATTGCATCAGCTTCAGCTGGGGAATTCATTGTTTCATGCATTACACGTTGGTTGAAAGACATAGCTCTGCATGCCCCAGTCTGCACATGCCACTGTATCGTGGGTCTCTTACCTCCAGGGCACTACCAGCGGGCGCCGTCCGCTGCTTCTGCCGCACGTGTACCATCAGCAGCACAGCGAACACGGCCGTGAACACTAGACTCGGCAGCACGTACACGAACACGCCGATCACGCTCATAACGCCCCCGCTCTGCTTGAACTGCGTGCACATGCAGGTGACGGACACAGCGCGGCCCACCAGCACGTCCGTGACGACGTTAAACGTGAGGACCGCCACGTACACGACGCCTAGCGTGACGGCGATGCTACGTCGGGACATGATGGCGTCATACTTGAGCGGGAGCTTGAAGAACACGTAGCGCTCGGCCGCAATGACCGCGGCCATGTAGATTTGGATGCCGCTCAGTGAGATGGCGAGACAGCTGACTGCCCTGATGGTCAGGACGGCGTCCGGACGGGCGAGGACGATGGCGATGCAGACCACGTACGCCACGTTGAGGAGCACGTCGTTGGCGGCGTTCACACACAGGAGGCGGTAGTGGTTGGTCTGCAGCTGCTCGTACATGGTGGTCAGGACCAGGACGCAGCCGTTGCCTGAAACGTTGGGTTGATAGAAAGCACCTGTCATTCAAAGTCACACTAGTGCTCTAAGCTGCTATGCTTGATGCCTCCTGGTGTACATGTACATTCATTCAACCGAGAAGGATTTTGTATGTGCAATTTTATGCAAAGATTGATAAGGTGGAAATATGATTTATTCTTTGCACATAGGTCAATGTTCTAGTACTTTTCATCTAGCTGGCAAAGGGCCAAAGTCCGATCTAGGTGATGGTCACTATAAATATTGTATCAAATGTGTTAGGCATTTTCGAAGTTGTATTGGAATTATTGCGCAAAATGCCAAAATGGCTCGAAAATGGCCTGTTAGAAGAACACTTTAAGTAGTAAAACAACAAAATTAGACACATGTGATGTTAACATGTTGTACACTTGACATGTTAGTGATTTAGTTAAAAATGAATTACTCAATAATTTGCAGAGTGTTGAGTGTTTTAGAACTGTGTATTAAGTCAGATAATCACCATGGATTTTGCATTCTGTGAAATAAGTCTAATATCGCAGAATGCAAAATCCAAGGTGAGTATCTAACACATTAACATAATACATTTGCATTAGCGTGATAATGTCACGTGATAATGTTAAAGTAATGTTATTAAAATCATATTCTCTTCATGTTCTGATAAAAATGCATTGAAGAAAATGTCATGAAGAGACTGACTGATAAGTGACAAACAAGATATGTTTTTCTGATGGGGAAGAACTCCTTGTTTATGGTATAGTACAAACATGACATTATACCACTCTACCGAGGACACACCCTTGAATACTGTTCTCTGATTGGCTGAAAGCCGAAATCAGCCGGGGATAATTACTGCATGAACCATGGCATGAGTGAATTTTGCCCTCTGAGAGTAGAAGCGTCCTCCATTTTGAAACCGTCGATTAGAAATGTAATCAGCTATATTTACGTTACCACACAGATTTTGATACACACAGTTAGATAAAAAGCCATAACAATATAATCCCTCATACTAGTAGTACTAATACTTAAATTTGAACCGGATTAGGGAGCATATTATTAATGCAGTCAAGCGTGAACTGTTTTAGGCTAGCATCGCTGTATTGAAATTCGTCATCGTTGAACGAATCCTTGGATTGTTCAGAAATAATTTGTAAGTAAAACCGGTGATTTTAAATGTGACAAACCTAATGTTATTAGTTTCAGTGATTAAAATTGCTTAGACAAATGTTAAATGCCGGATAATGCTAATAATGTGTGCAAAACCATCAGAAGGTAAGGGACGGACCATTCGATATTTGGGGGGGGGGCACAAAATGTTTACAAATGAAACAATTTTTTTGACTTTCTAGAGACAATTTTTTTATTTTCAACTTGAAGTGAGACAAATTTGGTGAACATCAGGGACAATTTTTTTCCTTTCAAAATCAGAGGCAGATTTTTTTTGGAAAATTTTGTTGCCCCCCCCCCCCAAATATCGAATGGTCCGTCCCTAATATGACTTGTCATTCTGTGTGGCCAATGTGGAGCTTTTCCCATCTAATACAATCTGTTTGTGAAGGTTAATCGTGGTATAATGAATATATGTCATGTTTTTTCGGCCAATATGCATGAATCAATGCCCTCATTTGTTGAATATTGCCCTCGCATGCTCGGGCAATATTCAACAAATTCGGGCATTGATTCATGCATATTGACCTCAAAACCATGACATATTTCTTCAATATTTTCACCTTACTGTAAATCTGTGCAAACCATTGCAAATACAAAATCCATTTTGGATGAACGAATTTACACCAGTAGTCATCAAGTATATCAATATTACATTGTGACTTTGGATTGTGGGTGTTTTCTAAGCATTCTTAATTAAGAAATGGAAATGGAATCTATTTGCTAAAACTACAAGATTTTAGACACAGTTGTGTTAAAAATGTCGTTTTACAAAATGGCCATATCAATTAAGTAAGCTATCAATTGCATTAAATAGTGAAGGCTGTTGATGAGATGTTGGACCAATAGATGTTGGTTTCAAATGATTTATACCATAAATCATAATATGAGCCATAGTTTATAACTAGAAAAAAAAATTTCACGATGCCACTACGTGTAGGGTTTTCTGGTTAACATAAACGGTTCTTCTGTGATCAATTTTAAAAAATGGCCACCAATGGAAAGGCTAAATGTGGTAATGAACAATATTATATAGTGTGTGCAAGTTATGCAATGCTATTGCCCAATCACGGAGTGATAGAGTGCAGAAAAATGTGTGCAGGGGGCTGTGTTGTAGACAGACGAAGCACAAACTCATACGTATAAGGCAGTTTTCATATCAGTACTCAATATTGGCGAAACCCGAACCCACTGACGAGTAATTCGAGTTTCAATAATGCCATTTCAAAAGATCATACCCTCAAACATAGGAAAACTTATATAAATGGTGTCTGTTTACAATGATTATTATAATAATGTCATTATACATGTTCAAGTGATATTACTTGTCGTGATAATTTCTTGTTTCTATGATAATACCTGCGTTGCTTGCATACTTGACAGTGTTAGCTTGTTGTTAGGGGTTTTGTATCCTGTATTGTGTTAGTAATTGTTTAGTATATTTTAATATTTTAGTGTCTCTGAATTTGGTGGGCGTGGGGGTGGGGGGTTTCTGATGTATTTTAATACTATTTCCTATGTGTTTTATTTGATATTGTCAGATAAAGTTAAACATTTTCTATACCAGTTATATAACATTATCAAAACATTATTGGTGAAATGTATGTGTAAATATGAAGAGGTTGGTGGTGTGTTATCTATTAAATGAATATAAAAGAACTAATATCAAAAACACTTAAAAATATGGACACTTACTACATGACAGCGCGTAAACCTTGACCCTATCAAGCGTACATATGCAGGAAGAGGCAGAATGGTAGATATTAGGTTTTTACTTAGTACATGGCACATGTTTTCATCTTCTCATAAGGCAATGAATACGGTCATCTGCACCCTAATAACGCCTAATGAATGATGGAAAAGGAAATACGTCTTTGAAAGATCATGGTTGTAATGTTGCCATGAATAAAACAATATGAGTGATACAAACCTTTACAGAAACGTTTACTATAGAAACTCCTGTGAAGACAACTTCTCTATTGCGATCACTTCTACAGTAAGACCACCTCTATAATAAGATAATTTTTTCATCATCCCAGATCTTCATAAAGATACCAAAACGAACCTCCATAAAGAGACCACCTCTCTATTGAGACAACCTAAAATTGTTACCAACGGCGGTCCTGATAGAGAGGTTCTACTGTAATTATAGACAGTATGTTTTGGGAAAAAACAGAATCATGTATGGCAATATCTTGAAATTATGGTGAATATACTCCCACCATCTGAAACATGAGAGTAACATTTATTTGAATCAAATCATCGACCTGTATATTATTACATATCTTGTAGAATCATTTTCCACCTCAATCTTTGCACATGCTGGCTGCGTATTTGCTTTTGACAATTTTGTATCGCGTGAATTGATAGATAAACTTTATTTAAAGTCGATATGTGTATATACCAGAGATTCTAGTGTGCATTACTGATTTTAACTGAAAGTGGCGTAGCACGCCAACAGCGCGCAGTCTAGCAAGGGGGGCCGTGGGAATTTTATTTGGAATTTTAGATTGTGAATAGTGCATTTTAGGAGCATTTTACACCAGATTTTATAGACATTGCATACACCTATAATAAGAACATTTATAGGATAACACCTTCATTTATTGTTCATTTACGTATTACATAAAATTATTTCTAGATTTATGCAACAAAATGAAAACCGGATAACCCCCAAACCTCCTTGGGAAAGAGGAGGGTATCAAAACAGATTTGGCAGAGCCAGAGCACACGAGAAGTGCAAACTGCGCATTACTCAGAAAGTTAGGCATGTACAAAACTCCTTTTCTATGCAGTGATATCATTGTATTTTTTGAATACTCGTCCTTGTAATTTTGCACCATTACGTTACTGAAAAGCACAGAAATTAATTATTTTTCAATAATTCTCGTTAGTTTTACTTTCATGTATCGTTGACAGGTCGTGTTGGATATTTTCCTGAGACAGTACAATGTATATGGAAGGACTTTTGTGTTTAACTTCGTGGCTTGGGTGACTTGTTGGATATATTCTCAAGACGGTATATGGATAGATACATTTTTGTTAGCTATAAGCGTGCGTTCTGTAATGTAAAAGGACCAACAATAAACTAGTTTACATTTTGTAGTTGTTTACTGTCTTGGTAAAGCGGTCAGGCCCAAATAAAATCACTAATCTTGTGACATATGGCGAGCTTTCAGGATAAATGTACCAGCCAGCAAAATGTTAGTGCTTTGCTATAAATGCTTAATGGTTTAGTTAGTGATTTTGTACTTCAGTAATTAGGTTTGGTGATACTCAATGCATGTCAATTATAGGGGAATATATACAACAACCGGAAGTAAGACATACAAAAATGTATTGCTTTTTTGAACTGCAATGAATAATGGACCTCTGTCTACAACTAAAGACCATATGAAATAGATTATAATTGCTTCGTGTATTAATGTCGCATGTGAATTGCTACTTTGTTAACTTATCTACATGTATTTTGATTTTAGAATTAATATTGTATGCCTATTTTAGTTATTTTGGTGCATGGGGTGTAATTAAATAGAAGAGTCCATTTGCATGAGGTGTGATTTCTATGTAAGACTTAGAACATTGTAGTGATTTAGTACAATGCACCACTCATTATTTAGAGGCCGTTAGGTGTTATAGAACTATGTATTAAGTCAGATAATCACCTTAGATTTTGCATTCTGTGAAATATGACCCCCAACAATCTGACCTTGGTCATACGGGCCTCCCAAAGATTCTGGAGGGTCCTATTTCACAGAATGCAAAATCTAAGATGATTATCTCATACTTAGGGGCACGAACATCAACCACCTTGTTGACAATTTACTTAATAATTTTATTTTTTTTTTCTTGACATAATGTTTTATATATGAACCCCACAGTTTACAATCATAAACAGCGCGTTTGATCAAAATTTCATTTGCAAATAAAACATAGATAAAACGGTGTATTGACATTGGGAGGTTATAGTAAAACAGGACTGTAGCCTTTATCATTATCTTAGAAATTCGTTGTGTCGTGATAGTTATTAAATGGGAGGGAACCCTCTTCTCTACAAAACATTGGGTTTTACTTACCATTAAAAAAAAAACGAAATAGGGAATGATTACTTATGAAGAACCGTGCATATAGATAAACGTGTAATAACAAATGGCTCAGCAAGTACTATTTATGTGGCATAAAAGTTTATATTATATGAAATTCACCTGGCATGTCACGGCTGTAAATGTTACATATGACATAATCGGTTTATATATGAACCCCACAGTTTATATGATCGCAGCGAGAGTGTCACAATTTCATTTGCAAATCTTAATACATAATGCGGTGTATTAACATGGTTATAGTATAACACTTGTTTGGATTATCTTAGTATGTATGCTCGTGACTTATAACGGGAGGGAACCCCGTTCTCTCAATAATTATCCCGGTGAATCCACGAGACCGTCCCACGTGAAGAACCTCCAAACCGTTGTTGACGTACGTACTAACGTTAGCGTACGTATTTACGTTGATTGGTGACGTCAGACGTGCCGACTTTCCATGATGCCGGTGCCTTTTCAGTGTCATCCGTCTTGGACGGTGGAACACTATACCCTCTGAGCATCACCACAGCTTTAAATGACTGCCACCGCAATGAGTCTAAACCGCGTTGGTTTTGTACCAGGCCGTTGTCAAGTTGCAAATGAGGAGAGATATGCTATATGCGAGGAACATAAATCATGGACTTAAAATGTGATTCTGCCGTGTTTTCTTTTTAATGCCACATTTAGATATATTTGTAGTAAATAGTGGAATTCTAATATGAAAAGCGTGCAAAAAGAATCTTAGACCACACACGGCGTTCAATCTGTTCGTAACGTTCGTGTGGGAACGCATTCTTCATGTGGAAGTCCGTAACGTACGTGTGGAAATAAGGTGGCGATGGATGTAGCTCTCCAACATTTTGTACTCGAAGGGTAATTTATCTACTTCACAATGCTTAAAATTTCAGTCCATGCACTACAAAAATATGTCCTCATTGAGATTAAGTCACTTTTTACGCATGCCCATCTCCACATTTCTTGATTATCTCTGGATAAGTTGACAAACACATGATCACTGTTAGCACTCAAGGCAGAAAAGCTATGTTTATGTTGAATGTATGTGGTATGTTTCACATTTCGTAAATCACAAAAGGTGGATTGGCACCTTCTCATATTACAGACAAAAAGTTTGATGGCCATGTAAGTGAAAAAAGCTGCTAAATATAAGAAATTAAAACTCTGGTAAGAAACGCGTTTTCGTGTGTAAACAATTTTGGGTCAACTCGATGTTCGTGTGTATTGCAGTTTCTTTACAATTGATAAAGCTGGAAAAAACACCAACTTCCTAAGCAAAATTTAATTGTATTGTATTTTCAACACTATTTAAGCCCCTGGACGCCATACCTCATACATTTTTTGTAAATATCCAAATGTCATAAATAATGCATATTTCATAAGGAAATTTTGTTTATGTGTGTAAAGTCGCATATGGTTTCTTATCTTCACCATTAGATGGTCATATTGTTTGTTCTTTATGGAAATAAAATTGTTTTAGGAGGTATCATGATATAGCTGATTCGATTTTGACCGGTGAACGTAATATATGGAAAGCATAGTAACATAATTCCAGGAGGACTCGAGCAATTTCATTAAAAGTTAATGTAACTCACTACATACATGCTTATGCTCAAAAATATTTTCTGTCGAGAGTTGGGGGATACAATACAATACAATCTGTCAATAAATGTCGCCACGGGTTTCAAGGGGATTAATATAGGTGACTAAAAATAAAGAACATACGTCATGAAAAATTATCATTCTCAAAATTAAGTGAACATAGTAAGTTATTTTATTTACTATCTGTATTAATCTGGTTTACAGTGCAGCAAAGCAAACTATATGCACACTAGTATGTGATATATAATACACACGAAACATGAGTTGCCCTCCACAGGAAGATCAATAAAACGTAGTAACTCGGTGGTTGCTTTGAAAAGTGACATAAACATCACTTTCAAATTATCCATTTGCCACGGCTTGGTGGTACAACAAGCTGTATTTCATCAGATGTCTTTCTGACACGTTTGAGAACAAAGTAAACATCTACTTTATATAAAGTTTACATTTTTGGCTTAGTCAAAAATTGAGCTCGGTTCCAAACTTGTCCAGAGATAATAGAGAATATGGACCATGAGTGGGTGATTAAAAGGGCGGATATTCCCATTGTGCATGGACTTTACCTTAGTTTCAGTGCCTTCTTGCAATATGTTGAAAAAAAACGATTTTTTCTTGGTGGACTTGTCCAATGTTTGCATCTCCACACGTACGTTACGGGAATTCCACATGAAGAATGCGTTCCCACACGAACGTTACGAACAGATTGAACGCCGTGCCACAAGAAAGTGGAATATCAGAAACACGAGTGACGACTAAAATCACGGCCTCTCCTCCCCTAATATAATATATAAGTGGAACAATGTTCCTATTTGAGCTTCACCATCGCCATCTTCTCCAGTCTCCTGTACTCTTCTTTCTCTTCTGATCTCCTACTGGCGTTTGTTTCACTCATATCGACAGTGTACTTAAAAGGGGAATTATATAGACGGCGACACAATTTTTCTACCATCATCTATAGGCCTATTAGTCACAGTAGTAGGATGTGGTGGTGGACGGCCAAAAAGATCACTACAAGAGTCTACATGTAATGATACATGCCCAAAATGTGGCAAAATACCAGTAAAACGGCGTACGATAATTGATAAAGATATGGGTGAATTTAGTTTTGAAACACATGGGAGACATTATGATTTGTTGTGTAACATTTGCTTTTTTGCAATAGAAAGTGCTTTTAAAAAGCAAAACAAAAAGTAAACAATGGTAGATCCAGGTTTTTGGAAAGGGGGGCGCACATAAGGGATTTCGTGGGTTTCGTACGTGCGATCGATTGCGGACATGCCAAAAACCTCTGCACCCCCATGGATCTGCCTATGGGCATCCAGGAGTCTTACAAACGATATAACGGGGTGAAGAGAAACAGCCAATGCATTTGAATTACCCTCAGATGGTTTGCGAGAAACGCACCATTCTATTTGCATGGTTAAGCAGTATTATGAAATAACTTGTGAGCAAGAAGCGTCACTGCACATCTTACTGCACGAGCAAAGACCAGCTTATTCATAACCTTGAAGAGCAAAAAGGTAATATTAACAAAGTATGAGGTCAAAGCTCAATGCGCACCACACAAAGCAAAGTGATAATCATGTTCCAATTAATGAAGATGTATAAGGTTCTCAGGAGGATGAGGGTGTGGCTTCTTTGACTATAGATGATATGTAATGTATCATAGGCCTACGTCGAGCTACCAATGAACTTGACAGGCGTCCAAGTCTCTGCGTCCAAGTCTCTGATTGTCGGGTTCTGCACATGGCCAACCCGAGGTAGTGCTTTGACGAGGCATACGTAAGGATAGGACAACAGCAAAATATCGTCATGCGTCAGTATTGGAGAAGTAGCAACTGATAAAATTATAAATCTTTTCAGAAGCCCCATTTGATGCCTCAATAATACATTCTTCACGGAAATACACCCATGAGCGGTTCTTTTTCAAATTTCATGCCAGGCAGGTGTGGAAAGTTTGCCCTGGCAAAAGGGTGAGTGTTTGCTTTGAGATTTTGAGAAAAAAGCGGTTATTTGGGGTTTGCTGCCAAGAAATGGGGGGGATATTTTGTCATGTCAAAATCTGGGTTCTTTCTGCTGAGCATATAAACCCAACCAGACTATGGAAGAGACCCTGCCCCCCCTGGGAGGGGTGTCACAACATGTTGAAATCTGTAGTATTTGCTCATCCTCAATATAAACCAAAAGCGTGACATAGTTATTGTTTGTCATTCAGAACTAGAGAATGTTCTGCCACCACGATTATCAAAGAGATTGATGAGTCAGCGTTTTGTCACAACCATAAAACCTATAAAGTACTAAACGCGTCCTATTTAATTTGATGGACTGACTTTCCAAGGAGTAGGTTATGGTCAGAGAGAGTCTATGGATTGTAACACAGAGTGATAAGGGACAGATTCCCCTGAAACAAATGCAATAAATGTTAAAGTTGTTATGTTGCTTGCTGACAATATTGTACATGTACATGTCACACCTGTCATGCTCATAAGGTGACTTAACAAAGCTCTTTTCTTTTTTCCCATATGTCAAATAGAAGGCAAATACCCTTGGACAGCATGCAGTCCGTCTTTTAAGTAACTTTCAAGGAACGCCTTGGACTTGTTTCAATGTAATTGAAATTGGCTTTGTTAAGATTTGAAAGCAGATTACAAAACCCATACACTTACCACCGAAGGGTCGCCCGAAACGAGGTAAGAGAAAGAAAGTTAGTTAGTTTTCTTTTTGTTGAAATATAATACATGAATCTCACCAGTCATAAAATATTTTATAGCTAGGGACACAGAAACTGTATATTTACGTTCTCTACGTTTCATGGGCACACGCCCCCTTCTACAGGCTTGTTCTGCAATGCTTAGTCTTTGAGGTAGACGGTAGTCGGCTCAGCGCCTGGTGAAACCGTGAAGCCATGCGCTCTTTTTATGATATGATATTGTTAGTTTTTTTAAAAGGAATTTCATATATCCTATAGCCGGTCATTACTTCTTCATATCACTAATTTCTATGTCATTTGATACATTACAGTATGGAGAAAATTACTAAAACCCATACATAAGTTCATTTTCACTCTCCATTTGTAGTATATTTCTCTTCTCAGTAAACGTTGGTCCACTATGTGTGGGTGGAAGTGATTATCACGAATCACATTATAAGCTTGCTCAACTTTGTTTATATGGCAGTAAATATTTCAACCAATAATATACATGAAAAGCCAAATGTACTTGAATTGACCACATGCAAGTGCATGTCTGAATATGGAAAGAGAGCCAAATTTGCGGTAATTCGTTCGTCTTCCAGAGGGATTCTCGTCCTCCATAATGTGCACGTGAAGGGGTACGTGTGTCCCGATAGCTTAGCGGGGGATTATTGTCAAGCAAACATCGATGAGTGTCTCAGTGGTCCGTGTACCAGCCACCAGAGCTACAACGACCAAATTAGAGGATACTACTGCGCCAGTAATCCCCCCAACCCTCCGGACGAGCTAAACATCATACATTTTCCTGCCAAGATACGGCTATCTCCTGAGCAGCAACGTGGGGACTATGATAACATTGTCGTGTCATGCTGTCCGTCAACGTACACAGGCAAGTGTCAAACGTGGA
>CM032665.1:42845954-42859141 GCA_019095985.1 Streblospio benedicti
GGATTTTTTACCTCTTGGAGGATGAAAAGGCCAACACACAGTCTCTACCATTGAGACTAGTGTAGTCAAGTTATATATATTTGGATTATTAACATTCCCATTTGGAATGACAAAGCTTTTTGTTCTCTGAATGACCAAATGGTCTAGCATACTTGACTTATGTATTATGTTTGGTCAAAGAATCCTCTCAAACACCTACTAATTAAAAGCAACATGGCATCAATGACAGCTACATTGGCAGCCATCTTGGATTTGAAGGTCAATATAAGGTAAAGTCATTAAAATGATACTGAAAAATCAATCTATGACCTCTCTATACCCTAAAGCCCAGGTATTACTTACACATCAATGTAGGTTCAAAAATAAAAAATGTAAACTTCATTTTGTAAGTGGCAGCCATCTGGATTTGGAGGTAAAGATAAAGTCAAATCATTAAAGTGGTGCTGAAAATGGAATCAGTGACCCCTCTAAATCCTACAGCCCAGGTATTACACATCGATGGAGGTTCAAAAATTAAAAATAATGTAAACTACATAGGACAAGGTTCAGCCATCTTAAATTTGAAGGCCAATATAAGGTCAAATCATTGAAATAATAATGGAAATGAAATCAGTGACTCTGTTAACCCCAAATTCCATGTATTACACACCAATGTAGCTTAAAAAATAAAAAACATAATTTTTTACGATATGCTGGGCGGCCATTTTGTAAAACACCCAAAAAACCTATTTCTGATTTTGGTAGACTTTATTTCTGGGATAGAGGGGCATCATATTTATTGAATAAAATCATAAAACAATTTCTTGCAACTTTTCCGAAAATGGGGGTGTATTTCACCTAGAATGACTCAACTAACAGGGGAAATTTAGTACAATAGGGCTGAGATTGATCAAGAGATTCCAGTGAACATTTTGGTACATTGTATCTGTCATACATTTTTCTGAAGCCAGTTGATTAAACTCAAAATATTGCGGGAATTTCTATTTGCCTGCGATTTTAGTAGGCCTAACTATTAGTTCACCTGGGTAAAACTTGGCGAGTTATTCTGGGAGCTACTCAAACAACATGGAGACATAGCCTCTCAATTCAAGCGCTTATTATTATTACTATTTTAAATTTCTGGTACTAATATTCAAGGTTTAATAGATCTGCATCAACAATAGGTGTGTACAATTAGACCGCACATATTAAACGCAAGTTAAATTCTTCAACGAGTTTACAAGTTAAAAGACTTACTTTTTGCCTCAAATCTTATCTAAAAGGATTTTTCAGTCTTCTCACAGTTCTCTTTATTAACCAAACTTCCACTATAAGATGCACTTCCTTTATCACATATAAAACATATCATCAAATAGATGTATAACAAAATAATTGGATTTATTATCACAAATATTGATAAAACTGTAGCCATTGTTGTTTTTAACGCCGCATTGCTTTGTGGGTAATTTTTTGGCGTAGTCATGAACCCATGGTCAGTTCTCATTGAATGAATGGCAGCATAATATCAAACTAGATCAAAAGTGTTCAAAAGAACTTTCCGCTATTGACTTTTGGAGCAATTAAGGTAATATACTGAAAAAAAATGTATACTTTACAATCAAAAAATCTATGAATTTGAGGATAAAACATCAGAATGAATCAGAATCAATATATCCAGCATAAAGCTATTTGTGTTGCCATACAATAGTACTGAATAACAAGATGATAATCAATATCAGTTTCAAATCCAATAATCAATTTTGGTGCTTCGTTGAAATATTGATATTTTTCTTGCTGGCTATTAAAAGTGCATTGAATATCATTAACAAGAAAAAAAAAATTTTGTAGAAAGGTTGCTTAGAAGGCCATGTTTGTTAAAGGTACATAATCGTTAAACGTTTGTATATGTCAAACCCATGTTGCGTCACACACACACATACGGGTAAACAGCTGGTTGAATATAATGGCATAATCATAAATGGCCTTCTAAAATACACAATTTAATATAGGCAGGCGCCCCAAATCGAAAACGCCGGTTAAGCCTCATACCTCATAGTTGTGTAAAGTTTGAGCGCAATCTGTGGAGCAGTAAAAGCTCTAGCTTGTCCGGAGACATACATACATACATACATACATACATACATACATACATACATAGAAACAAAGTGATCACAAGGCTTTCGCTTCAGCTACTGAGCGACGCAATAACATAACCCACTCTTCCAAAATTCTTGAAATTTGGCAGAGTGATTTCAATAACATAGACCTCGTATATCCTTTAATCACAAGTATTTGGATAATGACTGGATCTTTTTATTATCATCGTTTAATTTACTACACAAACACAATGTTACGTCACATTATGTCTACGCACATAGGCAAGCAGCGTGCGAGGCGCAGTTTTAAGTCTCAGGTATCTCACGTGAATTCAAGAAAATTATCATATTTATTTTTTGAAAACCCTACTAAGAATCATTCATACCATTCAAAAACAACAGCCAAACGAAGAGTGATTTGAAAAATCAGATGTCAAAAAATGAAGTTTATAAATAAATAAAAAGCTAATTGTGTCATCGTTCACAACAACTTCTAGACTACTAATAATGATGAGGCCGTTTGCACAATGTACTGCATGTGCTTTGAATGCAAAAAGGTTTTAAGGAAAAAATCGTATGAAGTGGTTGCATTTTCCTTGATATTTCTGATGATTTACGACATACAACAATTTAATTACTATATTTTGTAATCTACAGTAATATGTTTCTAATCATACCAATTATGAAAACAAAGTGCGACATTTTGTTCCTAAACTTTTCCAGCCAAAATGTGTTTTCTTCTGACGTTCTTTTACGGTTATAATTTGACAAGTAGCGTAATATGAAAAAAAAACGCCAATAAACAATAGTATATGCCAATTGCATCATCCAATATACGTATCAGAATGAGAATTAAATGTATGTCAGGCTGATGTCGTTTATATTTATGTAGCTTTAAAATTAAGTCCCGTTTGACCCCAAATACAGCTGCTGAAATAGGTGATTTTCATCATAGCATATATTGCCATGAAGCCGGTTTACTTTGTAGTCTTTCTCTTGTGAATTAGAAGCGTGCATAATTCATGAGGTGCAAGTTCAAAAGGTCAAATCATCACATCGGGCAATTTCCATATGTAATTAATATATATATATATAAATTATTAAAATGTTTATTATAAAAGATCTGGATGAACAAAAATAAAACAAGACAATTTTTTTTAAATTTATTTATTAGTTTCCTACACTTAGGCAAACATTCGGCTGGAAGAAAAATTCTTAGGCTGCTAAGAAATAACTCCTTTAAGGTTGAATATCTTCATCATGTTGCCGGTAATTCGGGTGTGTTGGAGTAATTCTATATTAACACTTGTAATTTGTATGCAACATCACGGGGAAAATATGCTGTAAGTTAAATGCATTAGCTTGGTGTGGGCAATGGCAATAGTAGCTGTAGCAAAGTGCAGGTATAGAATCAGGCAAACAACAACAGAAGGAGACCCATGCAAACACATTGTTGTTTCAATTGTAGAATGTGTTACACGAGCAGATGGAACCTCCGTGTGTTACACTTACCCCAATGAGGATGGTAAGTGTAACTATGTAGATGCCTCACTACGATGCACAGCTTCTGGAAAGTATTTGGCATTGCCGGAATCAGTCAACGAAGAACACGCTGTGCTTTCACTAAGGTTCAATGATTGGTAAGTGTTCTAATCATTGGTGTACATGCATCAGTATTATTATCAAATCTTAGATTATTGATAATCGTTTCAACCTAAGTGCTAGGTTCATCAAATATAATATTGATAAAATTCATTTTACATTTCAACAGGGAGGTGGTTTGGCTCAGCATCACAAAGCCAGTTTTGGGGTGGAATACACTAGCACTACCCTATTCAAACTGGGCTTCGGGTCACCCGCATAGCGACAAAAAACATGCAGCTTTGGGACGATCTGCAGAAAAATGGATTTCAACAACTTACGATTATTGGAATAGAGTTGTCTGTCAAAATATAAGGCCCGGTAAGTTAATGCCATGCTATTTTCTGAATATTGGTACCTAGTACCACTACACCTGGACTCAAGGCATGAACATCTGCTGAGCAAATTTATTTGTTACTTGGCCTATTGATAGGATGAAGAAAACATAAATCTACATGCAAAAGCAAGATAGCTCAAATGTATTAAGTCAGTCAGCAAAGTTACAAATACACACATACACTTGCACACTCATTCGTTTTGCAAAATAAAACATTCATGAGATTATGATTTTTTCAAAGATATATATTTTGCACTCTATTGTTTCAATACTGTGCTCTAGTGTTTAATAAATCACACATATTTTTTTCTAAGGATGCTGTAACTGCACACTGCATAGATGATGAGAGTGTGTCTCAATCATGACTCAATGGCACAGTGTAATGTGGCAGTAGAAAACATAGCTGTCAACAAACCTTTGATATATGATTCAGTAGGCTTCAAAATGTTTTGTGGTGCATTCCATGACAGAAGAATATCACCAAACGGTGGCCCCAACAATAGTAGATAGAGGGGCAAAGTCACCTCGGGAAAAAATTGAAAGATTTTACTAGTACTGAAGGTTCTGGTTCGAGTAGTTGGGAAACTCTAGATTTGTTGACATGGGCAATAATTGGGGTGCAATTGTTTTACTCCATTTTGCTAGGGAACTTGCATGCAGGAGAAGCCAAATTTGTACGTGAGGAGTTGATATGTTTATTCAACAATAATATACGTATATTCTTTATGAAACATCAATAAACAATCAAAAATGACCAAATACATTTCCTAGTGACAACTGTCGGCAACCCTGCAGACAGATATTTACTTTTAATGAGCCTAGTATTCTGATTCAACTATTACAGAAATAGAATAATTGCATTTAATTCCCACCCATTTAACAGGCAGATCAACATGCAAACTCTAAAAGGTTAGGCTGATTCAGGGAGGCTGATACACGCATTCTTGGTTTGTTGCAGCCGGGACATGTGTGACGCTTCGTGGAGGACATGAAGTATGTTTCACTTACGTGGAGAAGCTTCTTTTCTATGACGATGCTTCAAAAACTGTGCGTGGATAAGGGAGAGGTGCTGGCGGTGCCTCAGTCAAGTAATGAAGAAAATACAATAATCGAACTGGTAAACAAATTGGTAAGTGTTTCAATACTACTAGTGGTACTGATTAAAATAGAGGAAATGATTTGTGGTCACTTAACAGCACGTGCATGTTTGTGCATGTTGAGCTGCATGATTATGTGTATGTCTGCATTTCACAACAGGTATATCTGGCTCGGTATCAAGCGGCCATCTATAGATGGATGGGCTGCTGAACGTCCCCTTACAAGAACTGGGATACTGGCTTCCCAGATATGACAGCGAGGAGTGTGCTTTTTGTATGAACCTTCAAAGAAATGGACCACATATCCTTGTTCTTCAGTGATGATTCTGAAAAAGTTATGTCATCTGCGAAAAACATAACACCCTGTATGTAACAATGATATTGGTTTTATGTAGTATATAATACAAAAAAGTGCCCCCCCTAAAAAATAAGATTAAAAAATAATAAAATAAAATAAATGAATGAATAATTAAAGAATATGCCATCTCGTATTAGACCACACAATATAAGTAGTTACACAAAGTAAATTAACATGTAATGTAAAGGCACCATGAAAAATGATGTGTCTGCACAGTGAAAAATGCATGGTTATGAAATGTAACCACTTTCATATAAATGATTCATGTATCCTTATTTAGTTTTTCCTTATGGACACTTGGTGGATCTGCCCATATGTACACATGCATGGTGACCACTTGTCTAGTCTCTACTTCACTCCACATCACTCTCACTCACGGAACAGATTAATGCACCTCCATCACCACCCTCCCTGCCTCCCCTTTTTTTGTAGTCTTAATGCAGGCTGAATATGTATTAAAACCATAGAAATAAAAAAATTTCCATGAGCACATATTTATTAAAAGATATAGTTTTATTACTTTTTTGTTTCAAGAATTACAAGTATTTTTTAAAATTCATAAAATACAAATACTATATTTTTGTTAGAATAAGTAATGTTTATCCATGCCATGTCAACATTCATCCCACTGTAAAGAGAATGTAAATGATTACCAATGTAGGCGCTATTGGCTACACGGGAACACTCTGTGAAAAGGTAGCTAATATTTATATGTGCTGCATTATATCAAAAGATCAGAGAGTTATCCCATATAATTGCATTATGATTGGTTCAGAGTCTAATTAATTTAGAGGGCATATACTTCACCATGCGTATTCACTAAGGCAATGGCAAGGTAGATAGTATTGTATTCTGACATTTTGTCACTGTAAAGGCTTCAATCAAGTTTTGTACTCAAACATACACTTTCACATATTAACATATGCAAATGATTTATAACAACAGATATAAATGAGTGTTCCTCCACACTGTGCCAACATGGAGCCACTTTGTGTGACACAAGTGATTGTTTTTCTTTTGTCATATGTTCCATAGAAGGCAGTTCAGTGATTTTGTTAAATGAAATATTGATTTCATGAAATGTCATTTTCGACAAAACTCACAGCAAATATATATGATCCATATGCTATAGTAGGGAGTTCAGTGAGTTGTATTGATGAAATATTCATTTCACTAAATGGCTTTTTGGACACAACTCACAGCAATGATGCAGGATCCAGAGTGCTAAATAAGAAACATTTTTGTGCAAGCACTAACATTAACTAGATCAAAAGTGCTCAGAGAGCACAGCCTCGCTAGAGCAAAATTGACCCATGGGCAATAAAGATGTTTGCTTTGCAATCAAAGCAGAAAAAAAAAGTCTTACTTGAAGTGTGACTCATCCTACATCTATGTTATTGGCTTTGGATTGCAGGCGGTTTCTAAACATGGCTAAAGTAAATATCTATTGCCCATGAGTCGACATTAATATGGTAATACTGTGCTCTCTGAGCACTTTTATTCCAATAAAACCACTATGCCAATTTGATGGTCATGTTTTGCACAGTATTGAAATTATAGTGGAAAAATAGAATGAAAATAATTAAAATGGCCATCTGAAAAGTAAACTCTAATTGGCAAAGTGCCAAAATTGAATACAGTCAATGTCCAGTAGGCATGTAAGCATTGTACAAAGTTTGAAACGCTTTCTTAAGCATCAACAAAACTATTGCAGAAAATGTTGAAAATGGACCCAAAATGGCACTATAGAAAGCACACTTTAATTGGCAAAGTGCCCAAAATCAAATCACCTTGGTGTCGGCGTCATACCAAATAGTTGTGTAAAGTTTGAACGGTTGGGTGAAGCAAAAAGTTTGTCCGGAGACAAACATACATAGATACATACATACATACATACATACAAACATACAAAATACATAGTTAAGCATACATACATTACATACATACATACAAATACATACATAGATACATACATACATACATACATACATAGTTACAAACGAAAACGAAACACAAGGCTTTCGCCTTCAGCTGCTGAAGCGACACAAATCATAAACATCCCTTGTTTGAAATCATATAATATGTTCTGATGGCTACATTGAAAAAAAAAAAGAATACAGTAATATTAAAGAGCCTTAATACAATTATTTTTTGTTTGTTTGTTATTTGCGTTGCTTCACCAGCTGAAATACTAAGCCTTAATGATTCGCTCCGTTTGTAACAATGTATGTATGTATGTATGTATCTATGTATGTTTGTCTCCGGACAAGCTAGAGCTTTTACGCTTCGCCCGATTTCGTTCAGACTTTACACAACTATTTGGTATGATGCGACACAAGTGATTTGATTTTAGGCACTTTGCTATTAAAGTGTGCTTTCCATAGTGCCATTTTGGGTCAATTTTCAACATTTTCTGCAATAGTTTTGTTGATGCTTGTGAGAAAGCATTCAAACTTTGTACAATGCTTACAAGCCTACTGAACATTTACTGTATTCAATTTTGGAACTTTGTCAATTAGAGTTTACTTTTCAGAGGGCCATTTTTGATTATTTTCTTTCTATTTTTCCACTATAGTTTCAATACTGTGTGAAACATGACCATCGAATTGGCATAGGGATTATATTGGAATAAAAGTGCTTAGAGAGCACAGCATTAACATTTTAATGTCGACTCATAGGCAATAGATATTTACCAATAACATAGATTTAGGATAAGTTACGCATCAAGAAAGACTTTTCTGCCTTGATTGCAAAGCAAACATCTTTATTGCCCATGGGTCAATGTTGCTCTAGCGACGCTGTGCTCTCTGAGCATTTTTTGATCTAGTTTTTGTTTTGTTTTGTTTCTGCTCAACAATCTCTTGTTCTTAGATACCAATGAATGTTTATCCATGCCATGTCAACATTCATCCCATTGTGAGGATAAAAGTAAATGATTTCGAATGTGACTGTACTGGTGGCTACACGGGAACACACTGTGAAACAGGTAGACAATATATATATAGTTGGTCATATTTCATTCAGACATTTAGTCACTATTAAGGCTTCTAATCAAGTTTTGTACACAAAAATACACTTTCTACATATTGACATATTGAAATGATTTATTATAACAACAGATATCAACGACTGTTCCTCCACACCGTGCCAACATGGAGCCACTTGTGTGGATGAAGTAAATGGTTACCACTGTGATTGTATTGTCGGCTACACAGGAGGACACTGTGAAACAGGTGATTGCTTTTCTTTTGTCATATGTTCTATACAAGACAGTTCAGTGAAATGAAATTAAAGGGAATGTTGTTTTTCAACAAAGCTCACAGCAATTATATATGATCCATAGTGTTATAATAGCGAGTTCAGTGAGTTATATTGGTGAAATAATCTTTTCACGAAATGACATTCTGGACACAGGTCACAGCGACGATGTGGGTTCCAGAGTGCTAAATAAGAATCCTTTTTGGGCAAGCACTTACACTAATCATAAACACCCCTTGTTCAAAATCATAAAATAGGTTCTGGTGGCTATATTGAAAAAAATGAATACAGTAACATGAAAATGTCTTGATACAATTATTTTTGCTTGTTTGTTATATTTGTTTTATTCTGTTTCTGCTCAACAATCTCTTGCTCTTAGATATCAATGAATGTTTATCCATGCCATGTCAACATTCATCCCATTGTGAGGATAAAGTAAATGATTTCAAATGTGACTGTACTGGTGGCTACACGGGAACACTCTGTGAAACAGGTAGACAATATATATAGTAGGTCATATTTCATTCTGATATTTGGTCATTATTAAGGCTTCTAATCAAGTTTTGTACTCAAACATACACTTTCCACATATTCATATGTTAAGATATTCAAATGATGTATTATAACAACAGATATCAATGAGTGTTCCTCCACACTGTGCCAACATGGAGCCTCTTGTGTGGATGAAGTAAACGGCTACCACTGTGACTGTGTTGTTGGCTACACAGGAGGACACTGTGAAACAGGTGATTGCTTTTCTTTTGTCATATGTTCCATAGAAGGCAGTTCAGTGAAATGAAATTCAATGAATGTCATTTTCAACAAAACTCACAGCAATTATAAATGAGCCATAGTGCTATAATAGGGAGTTCAGTGAGTTGTATTGATGAAATATTTGTTTCACAAAATGGCATTTTGGTCACAACACCCAGCAATGATATAGGATCCAGAATGCTAAGTAAGAAATGTTTTTGCGCAAGCACTCACATTAATCATAAAACCCCCGTGTTCAAAATCATAAATTATGTCCTGGTGGCTACATTGAAAAAATATGAATATAGCAACATTAAAGTGCATTAATGCAATTGTTTTTGCTTGTTTGTTATTTTTGTTTTGTTTCATTTCTGCTATTCAATGTCTTGCTCTTAGATATTGATGAATGTTTATCCATGCCATGTCAACATTCATCCCACTGTGACGATAAAGTAAATGATTTCCAATGTAGCTGCACTAGTGGCTACACGGGAACACACTGTGAAACACGTAGATAATATTTATATGTACTGCATTATATCACAAGATCAGAGAGACAACCCAAATAATTGCATTATGATTGGTTCAGAGTCTAATTGATTTATAGGGCATATACTTCACCATGTGTATTTTCACTAAGGCAATGGCAAGGTAGATAATATTGCTTTCTGACATTTTTCACTGTAAAGGCCACAAGTTTTGTACTCAAACATACATTTTCCACATATTAACATATGCAAATGATATATAATAACAATAAGATATAAATGAGTGTTCCTCCACACCATGCCAACACGGAGCCTCTTGTGGATGAAGTAAACGGCATACCACTGTGATTGTGTTGTCGGCTACACAGGAGGACACTGTGAAACAGGTGATTGTTTTTATTTGTCATGTGTTCAAACAGGACAGTTCAGTGATTATGTTTTGATAAAAATATCATTTCAAAAATGTCATGTTTGACAAGATTCACAGCAATTATATATGATCCATAGTGCTATAATAGCGAGTTCAGTGAGTTATATTGGTGAAATAATCTTTTCACAAAATGACATTCTGGACACAGGTCACAGCGACGATGTGGGTTCCGGAGTGCTAAATAAGAATCCTTTTTGGGCAAGCACTTTACACTAATCATAAACACCCCTCGTTCAAAATCATAGAATAGGTTCTGGTGGCTATATTGAAAAAAATGAATACAGTAACATGAAAATGCCTTTATACAATTATATGAATAATTGTATATATTTTTTCCCAAGTCTTGCTTGTGAATTCAATTCTACTCTCACTTTTCTGTCAAGCAAGCTCCTGCCACTGTATTGACATAGCTGAAGAGACATCTTCCATTTTTACTATATCAAGTGGCCCTGACGGGACTCGAACTCACGACCCCAAGGTTGTGAGACCAGAATGATAGCAGCGGGCTGCTTGGGATGATGAAATGGTGAAATGATGGTGAAATGGAAGATGTCTCTTCAGCTATGTCAATACAGTGGCAGGAGCTTGCTTGACAGAAAAGTGAGAGTAGACTTTATACAATTATTTTTGCTTGTTTGTTATTTTTGTTTTGTTTTGTCAATGCTCAACAATCTCTTGTTCTTAGATATCAATGAATGTTTATCCATGCCATGTCAACATTCATCCCATTGTGAGGATAAAGTAAATGATTTCGAATGTAGCTGCACTGGTGGCTACACGGGAACACACTGTGAAACAGGTAGATAATATATATGTAGTAGGTCATATTTCATTCTGACATTTGGTCATTATCAAGGCTTCTAATTAAGTTTTGTACTCAAACATACACTTTCCACATATCAAAATCTTCAAATGATTTATTATAACAACAGATATCAACGACTGTTCCTCCACACCATGCCAACATGGAGCCTCTTGTGTGGATGAAGTAAACGGCTACCACTGTGACTGTGTTGTCGGCTATACAGGAGGACACTGTGAAACAGGTGATTACTTTTCTTTTGTCATGTGTTCCATAAAAGGCAGTTCAGTGAAATGAAATTCAAGGAATGTCATTTTCAACAAAACTCACAGCAATTATTAATATATGATCCATAGTGCTATAATAGGGAGTTCAGTGAGTTGTATTGATGAAATATTTGTTTCACAAAATGGCATTTTGGTCACAACTCACAGCAATGATATAGGATCCAGAATGCTAAAGAAGAAATTTTTTGTGCAAGCACCCACATTAATCATAAAAAACCCTTGTTCAAAATCATAAAATATGTCCTGGTGGCTACATTGACAAAAAATATGAATATAGCAACATTAAAGTGCATTAATGCAATTGTTTTTCCTTGTTTGTTATTTTTGTTTTGTTCCATTTTTGCTATTCAATGTCTTGCTCTTAGATATTGATGAATGTTCATCCATGCCATGTCAACATTCATCCCACTGTGAGGATGTTAAAGTAAATGCTTTCCAATGTAGCTGCACTAGTGGCTACACTGGAACACAATGTGAAACAGGTAGATAATATATTTGAATATAGTATATTATATCATAAGATTGGTTTAGACATGACAAATTTTTTTATTTATGAATGGTTCATAGTCTAATTTAAAGAATCATGCATTTATTTCACTCCTTATATGTATTCACTGTCCACATAATAACATATGTAAATGATATATTATAATAACAGATATCAACGACTGTTCCTCCACACCTTGCCAACATGGAGCCTCTTGTGTGGATGAAGTAAACGGCTACCACTGTGATTGTGTTGTCGGCTATACAGGAGGACACTGTGAAACAGGTGATTGATTTTCTTTTGTCATGTGTTCCATAGAAGGCAGTTCAGTGAAATGAAATTCAAGGAATGTCAAAAACAAAACTCACAGCAATTATAAATGAGCCATAGTGCTATAATAGGGAGTTCAGTGAGTTGTATTGATGAAATATTCATTTCACGAAATGGCATTCTGGTCTCAACTCACGGCAACGATGTAGGATCCAGAATGCTTAATAAGAAACATTTATGTGCAAGCACTCACATTAAGCATAAATACCCATTTTTCAAAATCATATAGTATGTTCTGGTGCCTACATTAAAAAATCTGAATACAGCAACATTAAAGTGCATTGCTACAATTGTGTTTTCTTGTTTGTTATTTTTGTTTTGTTTTGTTTCCTTTCTGCTCATCTATATTTTGCTCTTAGATATCAATGAATGTTCATCCATGCCCTGTCAACATTCATCCCATTGTGAGGATGAAGTAAATGATTTCCAATGTCACTGCACTGGTGGCTACACGGGAACACACTGTGAAACAGGTAGATAATATATTTGTAAATATTATGTTATATCATTATATTGGTTAGACTACCCAAATATTTGCATTCTGAATGGTACAGAGTCTATTTTAGATGGCATTTATATCACCATAAGTATTCACTGAGGCAATGGCAAGGTAGATAATATTGCGTTCTGACGTTTTGTCACTGTGAAGGCTTCTAATTAAGTTTTGCACTCAAACATACACTTTCCACATATCAACATCTTCAAATGATATATTATAACAACAGATATCAATGAGTGTTCCTCCACACCGTGCCAACATGGAGCCTCTTGTGTGGATGAAGTAAACCGTCCCACTGTGACTGTGTTGCTGGCTTATATTGAGGAGGACACTGTGAAACAGGTG
>CM032665.1:42868389-42878952 GCA_019095985.1 Streblospio benedicti
GTACTCAAACATACACTTTCTACATATTGACATATTGAAATGATATATTATAACAACAGATATCAATGAGTGTTCCTCCACACCATGCCAACATGGAGCCACTTGTGTGGATGAAGTAAACGGCTACCACTGTGATTGTGTTGTCGGCTACACAGGAGGACACTGTGAAACAGGTGATTGCTCTTCGTTTGTCATATGTTCCATAAAAGGCAGTTCAGTGAAATGAAATTCAAGGAATGTCATTTTCAACAAAACTCACAGCATTTATCAATATATGATCCATAGTGCTATAATAGGAAGTTCAGTGAGTTGTATTGATGAAATATTTGTTTCACGAAATGGCATTTTGGTCACAACTCACAGCAATGATATAGGATCCAGAATGCTAAAAAAGAAACGTTTTTGTGCAAGCACTTACATTAATCATAAAATCCCCATGTTCAAAATCATAAAATATGTCCTGGTGGATATATTGAAAAAATATGAATACAGCAACATTAAAGTGCATAAATGCAATTATTTTTGCTGGTTTGTTATTTTTGTTTTGTTTCGTTTCTGCTCATCAGTCACTTGTTGTTAGATATTGATGAATGTTCATCCTCGCCATGTCAACATTCATCCCACTGTGAGGATAAAGTAAATGCTTTCCAATGTAGCTGCACTAGTGGCTACACTGGAACACACTGTGAAACAGGTAGATAATATATTTGTATATCATATATTATATCACAAGATCGGTTAGATATGAAAAATACTTTCATTCTTAATGATTCATAGTCTAATTTAGAGAGCATTTGTTTCACCATATGTATTCACTGTCCACATATTAACATATGCAAATGATATATTATTACAGCAGATATCAATGAGTGTTCCTCCACACCGTGCCAACATGGAGCCTCTTGTGTGGATGAAGTAAACGGCTACCACTGTGATTGTGTTGCCGGCTACACAGGAGGACACTGTGAAACAGGTGATTGCTTTTCTTTTGTCATGTGTTCAAACAGGACAGTTCAGTGATTATGTTTAATGAAATATTGATTTCATGAAATGTCATTTTCAACAAAACTCACAGCAATTATATATGACCCTTAATGCTATAATAGGGAGTTCAGTGAGTTATATTGATGAAATAATCTTTTCACAAAATGGTATTCTGGACACAGCTCACAGCAACGAGGTAGGATCCAGAGTGCTAAATAAGAATCCTTTTTGGGCAAGCACTTACACTAATCATAAACACCCCTTGTTCAAAATCATAAAATAGGTTCTGGTGGCTATATTGAAAAAAATGAATACAGTAACATGAAAATGCCTTGATGCAAATATTTTTGGTTGTTTGTTATATATGTTTTGTTTTGTTTCTGCTCATCAATCTCTTGTTCTTAGATATCAATGAATGTTTATCCATGCCATGTCAACATTCATCCCATTGTGAGGATAAAGTAAATGATTTCGAATGTGACTGTACTGGTGGCTACACGGGAACACACTGTGAAACAGGTAGATAATATATATAGTAGGTCATATTTCATTCTGACATTTGGTCATTATTAAGGCTTCTAATCAAGTTTTGTACTAAAACATACACTTTCCACATGTTCATATGTTAACATCTTCAAATGATTTATTATAACAACAGATATAAACGACTGTTCCTCCACACCCTGCCAACATGGAGCCTCTTGTGTGGATGAAGTAAACGGCTACCACTGTGACTGTGCTGCCGGCTACACAGGAGGACACTGTGAAACAGGTAGCTATTATAATCAAGGAATGTAAACTTCCTGGGTTCCTTTATTTGATAATTTCATACAGACTTTTAATAGGTACCAATAGAAACCAAACTGTGTAATTTTTGGCAAGACTTTCGTTGTTGTCTCAAAACCTTCATTGGTCCAAAAGGCAATCCTTAGTTTGTCACAAGAGCGCCATCGTGGCGATGCTCTCATGACAGCTCGTTGTGCATTGTGGTTGGTCTTATACCGTTTATCACGAGCATGGGTTGGAGCTGGTGTGGCACACGAGTATTGATTTTTAACTAAACTTGTTTAGCTTGACCACCTGTCAAACTTGACACACCTTTCATGATGTAATGCATCCCCCTTTCCGAGTGTCCAGTAACAGGTTGTGGCTGCGCCAAGGCACCCTGACTTGTCTACCGCAGCCACTAGCATAGGATGAATGCAACCAGGCTACCATGACGAGGCTGCCCCATACAGGTTGTGTATTGATTATGGGCGGTAGACACACAAGCGTACTACCACCTGTCTGGGATGACGACCTGTCTAGGGTGAACACTACAAGTTTAATTTAGCAATGCACCACCATCCCAAGGATGGGTGCCTGAACCACAGGGAGCTGACAACAAGAACGTCTAAACCTGTGTATATTGGACACCTGTATGGGAAGGATGATCCACATCCTGTTGGCCTATATGACCCGTCCAACACGCATCCACTGACCATGAGATGTGGCTCCAGTGCTCGATTAAGGTTTAGTGGGGCCCCGGCTGTGAGTCAACATGGGGCCCTTTGACCCATGATGCGACATTTTGTCACTTTTGTGTCTAGGATGGAATAATCCAATGAAATCCACCTAGGGTCAACTGTGTTCAGTTGATTGTGCATTGTTTTAGATCTTTGTGACAAACTCTATCTTGCTATTGCTCTACATGCATTTTGTTGTAACATTAATTTTACACAGGCCAATTGTTCGAAAGAAGTAGGCAATGGCCAGACTAATTGTGACTCAGGTTTAGGATAGTAGTACTGTTTTATGATACTTTTGAGATTATACTTTCCAATGTATTTTGAAAAGAAACCATTTTGGAATAATGCATATTTTTATATAAGAGGGGGGTGTCACAGGATAGTGGAACATGGAACATGGGGTCAAACTAATAGTGGAACATGGAACTTCGGGGTAAGAAAATAGTGGGACCTGGAACATAGGGGTGAAAAAATAGTTGAACATGGAACATAGGAAGTTATAGTGGAACATGGAACATGGCAATTCCCTCATTTTTTTCACACTTTTGTCGCAATTTTACAGTGTTTTGACTCAATGTTACGTTACTTTTGTTAAATAGGAGAGGTTTCGAATGCACCATAACATATAATAAGGACCACATTTTATTGCGGTGTCGGTCAATATAATATCCTACACTCCATTATCTCTCGACAGCCAATGTTTGGTTTCTACAGCATCTACCTAACGTGCTTCGTTGGCTGAGTGAGTAGGCAGTCATACTTGTGACCCGAAGGTCGTGGGTTCACTTGTCAGTCAGCTCTGTTCGTGGGTGTTAAGCAAACGTTAGTTAGGTACATTGGGTTGAAAGAGTATGTGAGTGATTGTGTGAGTAATTAGCATAAGTGTGCCAATGACCTGGTGTAAAATGTAAAGTCTTGAAAGCAAGACTTGGATCACAACCATGAACCACAACATTTACATTTACATCTACCTGACCAAAACCTCTAATATAAAAGTTTGCAAAATTTACCTTTTCCTCAACATTTTTACACTGCCCAAATTGGCACATATACACTACAGTGCTGAGTGTGAACGCTCAGTAAGTGCTCGTAGACAGTTGCACCCCCTACTCCATAGCTTCAATAGGACAATTTCAGAGTATCCATATTTATAATGGCTTTGCACAAAGGATCTGGGCTGGGTAGTAGAATAAGGCTTTGAAGTTTCATACTCATCCTCAATGTGTTTAAAAAGACGTATATATTTGAAATTACAGAAGTTTTATATAATAAAAATTGATGCAGAATATGGTTCAGATTGCACATGTGAGCACACAAAATTTCAAAATTTCCCTGTGGGAGCATGCCCCCAGACCCCCCTATCATAGCACATTTATCACCATTGTTAGCGCTTCTTAAACCTCCCCACACTTATAACCTGGGGTGGCCCCATAAATGGATATTAGCAAAATTGTTGACAGATTTTAGTCTACATGCCCATAATATGGAACTGTACAGTGATTTACAAAGATCAATTGTGTCACTTCAAATGAAGCAAAATCCGTGTTTTTGTTTTGTACCATGAGCTCGACATAGGCTGAAAGCTATCTCCTCGTATATCCTCCTATATCCTCGCCTCCCCCAACCCCCCTTCGCAGTCGCTATATGCTCCTTCGCAAATGTGAACCCCTCCTTACAAAAAGCTTCTTATGCCCTTGGTAATGATAAATATTTCTTATGTTGGTTTTTAATCCTAAGTAAATTGTTACAAGTTAGTGCAAACAATTAAATGATGTATTTTTGTCATACACGGTACAATACAGTACGAAGAACTATGATCTTTATGGGCAAAGCCATCAGTCTTTAGTTAGTATTAAGTTAAGTTAACGCCAGCCAAAAATGCATCCTTAACGTGTAATTAAAATTGAAATTTATGAATCTTTATGAATTAAATAAACGAAATAAAGGTGGACTTAATTTCTACACACTGTATACCTATAAAGGACTTAGAAACATGATCATAATGATCTAAAACGATTTAAAGGCATAGTCTAGAAAATTTGTTGATTTGGAAAAAAGGGGTAAATTTGCACCCAGTGCACCCCATGGCATAGTAGCAAGTCAAACCCACTCAACTGAAACATTCAGGAAAGGCGAAATGATAATCCCACTGCAATATCATGTGATCAATATTAATCCATGCACTGCAGTAAAATGGTATTATCCTATATATTAATACGCTAATTTTTGGACTTTGTTCGGCTATCTCCTCTTTAACCCGACTTGCTGGACGCCATCTGACTACAGGAGATCGTTCATGGTACTGTGTAGGTTTGTACGAATATGTTTTTCGCTGTCAAAACGGCCCTGATGATTGTTAATTAGTGGTTTTTATAACAAAAATAGCAGACAGTGGCAGCCATGACAGCGTCATGTGGAGTCGTGTGATGTCATAAAGACGCCTAAGGCGTCACATGAGTTCAAATACTAGGGATTACCACCACTTTGCCAATTGGGCGATGTGTACATTAGAACCTTCAATCAAGACTACCTCTATAAATACACCACCTCTATTATAAGATGATTTATAACAGTCCCAAGTCTTCATAAAAAAGACCATTGCAAATGTCCCAAAAGAAACCATCCCTATATCAAACCACTTGACGCCAGTCCTTGGGCAGTCTTAATAGGGATGTTCTACTGAAGCGTGTGAGAATATCTGTGCCATGGAGAGAATTATGTTCCCATTACCATAGACACTAATTTTTCATCCCATAGCTTTTGCATATTAGATGCCAAGTGCTTTTTCAGTGATCAATGACTTACTTGAGATATACTTATATGAGCTTCAAGTCGGAGTTAATCCAGGTAGTTCTCCATCTGCGCTAAGTATACTACATCCAAGCTTGGAAATCCATAGCTTGTTCTGTTGCTTGACTTGCTCATTGCAAAAGATTCTATATTGTGGTATAAGAACTTCCCTATCTCAATTTACCTTCAGGTTGTTCTAAAACACTCTTTCTCCATATCATACTTGATACTTGGAAGGTGCTAAGTTGTCAGTACAATGAAGTGTGCCAATATTATTTATTATTTATTTGTATGTACTAACTAACAAAAGTGGTCAGAGCCAAAAAATTAGTATTACCGATGCCCACAATTTGCACAAGGGTGGGTTCTGGAGAAAAAGAGTGCTGTACTCATTTCATACATTTTACTCAATATAGTTTTCCTATGTCCATGGAAGGCATTATACATAAACACTAACTCTTCCTACCTTAGCTGTGACTAAAATGACTTGGCTGAGATCTAATTGTACATGTACACACATGTACATGGAGTGACTGTTCCTGTAGTCACGCTATAGTATTCGGGAGTATGGATGCTTGCAAGATTAACATACAGTAATTTATTACTATTATGGTTGGACATAATGGGCAGAACCTAAGTATTAAAAGGACTATAGATGTGTATTGTGTAAGTATCAAAATGTGTCTGTATGTGGCTTCAAGCAGGATGAGAGGTTGGTAATGTCAGTGCCGGTGTGTGCTATCAAGTCATGGGTGCTGTCAGGATGGGAAGCATGCTATCAGGACTTGGCAATCAGTGTCAGATTAGGGGCTGAGCTTTTTTAGGACAAGGGTGGGTGCTATCAGGACAATGGGTGGAAGTGGATGGTGTAGACCAGTGGTGAAGACCCGAACTACATAATATGTATTTGTTGTTAATTAGTGGCCTGTGGATGGGGGGACGTTGGCAGGTACCATCAGGAAGTGGGTGGGTTGTGTTAAAATGCGGATATTTCGGAGTGGCCTTTATTTTTGGATGGTTGGTGTCTTGACTTTCTTTTCATCATCGACTGTTGTTATATGGTTCTGAAAACCTCCGCCAATGAATCATGCTTGATGCTTATGTTTGCTGTGTAGTAAGTGTGTTGACATTATTTATGTGTTTGTAGTTTGTACTCTATAAATAAAAATACGTATAGCCAATGTTAGGAGAAAAATCACAATGCCTTTGATTTTCACTGGCTATTACAGAGGATGGTCACCCTGCCATGTTTACATAGTCAAAAACTGCCTTTCAATGAATGACGCCTTGGCTTGATCTTGGATGTTGTGTGTATGGGGATGCTGTCATGGTGCTTGGTGGATGGGTGGTGGTGCTGTCAGGACGTGGGCAAGTGTCGTCAGGACAAGGGTGTTTGAAAATAAAATGCTGTAAAAACATATTTATACACTCACCAAATATGTATTTTTCTATGCCCATGGAGGGCATTGTGTTCCCATTTACATGGACACTAACATTTCCTCCCTTAGATTTTAGTTTTACATGCTAAGTCAATGGCATTCACCAATGAATTAGTTGGGATCTACTTATACGATTATGTAACTGGAGTGATTCAATGTGATTCTCAGCGTGCCTCTTTGACCACACGGGTATAAATTAGTGAGAGCTAAAAAAAGCGTTGCACTTTGTGTTGCAATCAACATGATATTGTTGCTCCACTATTAGATTTCTTCTGCAAGAAAATATTCTTATGATGATATTCTGTAACATAAGCCATTTGTAGCTTCCAAGCAATCATTGTTCTGTATTTCTAATAAAAATATTTATAAGCTTCTCGAAACTTAGATAACAAGCCCTCAAAGAAAAGGCCAGTGTGCATAGATCTACCATTTTTGTGCTCCACGTAGCATGTTCATGTGGTGACGTCACCTTAACAGATTTGGAAATTTAGCCATTTAGCCACATTTCATATAAACAGCTGGTGGAATGGATAAATTCACCAGTAAATTTTTCCAGACTAAATGACTCCTACAGTTTACATAGCCTTCGAGTGGGCGGTGCCACCCACTATACTTTGTTGGGGTTTTTCGATGGATACATTCAAAGAATTGGTCGTTGGTCAACTTTAAATTTGAATTCATACTTGCAATTTAATACCTGCATTGTTAGGTAATTTCCTTGGTGCCATATTTATCCATGTAGGTATAATTTATTGATAAACCAAGGAAACTGGTATTAGATTACTAATATTATCTGAATTGTAGTTTGTTAGTATTGGATTTGGATACACCAACGAAGATAGAGGGGGGTATATACCACCCCTTGATCTCAAAATCTTAATAAATTAATGTTACAAACAATGCAAAAGTCAAATCCAATAATTTATGAATTGTTTTCAATGAATGAAAACCCAAATCTCAACTCTCACTAAATTGTATATACAAAATCATTGTTCAGTAATTTATATTGTTGTTACCTAATTGTCATGTTAAGAAAATGTATACAAAAATCATTGTTCAATTTTTCTATTCTATTCACTGCCTTTAAAAACTCTAAATGATAATTTAAGCATGATAATTTGCTATTTATTATTATTGTAACCTTCCTGGTCAATAACATATCCCACTCTCATGTTGTTTTTGTGTGGTTTTGGTGTGGTGTTTCTCAAAGTAAAATTGTAAACGCCACCTAGGCGGCTAAGCGAAATTTTGGGACCCTGTAAAATTTCAAGCTGGTACCTTTGTATGTTAATCATCCAGTAAGTCCTATAACATAATTCAATTCTCTCCACCTCCAAGGGCAATGCGTTGAGGCCATTAATGCTCAGCAGTGGCCAGACCTCATCAACGGTCAATACGTGCTGATGAATCCCCTGACAAGTGCGGCTCGAACGAACTGCCACCGCCGAGTGGACGGTCAAAGGTTGTTTATTGTATTTCTATATGTAGATGTTAATTTTACGAGAAAGGCAGGCAGTAGTATGTGTACGTCTAATATTGTACAAATCTGGCCTGATTTGGTGGCAAATATATTTATAATTGAGAAAGTACTTAACAGCGCCAATGCCCCGGCGTTGTTATTATATAAATTTTTAATTAAATAAAGAATTTAAGGCAAAGTGATTTATGGTTCCCCTGATTTTAAAAATTTTTTAAAAAAATTTACTTTTTAAAAAGGTAAAAATTTAAGTGGTTGGGAAAATTCTGAAAAAGTTAAATTTTAAAAATTCCCCCGGGGCTTAAATTTCCCTTTATCTGGGTTCCGGAACCCGAAATTGTGGATTTATAGAAATTTTTTAATGAAAGGGGAAGACCCCCAAAAAAAGGGGGGGGAATTTTGGAAAAGGGTTTTCCCCAACGTTAAAGATAGTTTTTTTGAAAAAAATCTGCCCAAATTTCCCCCGTTTCCCCCAAAGGAAAAGGGGAAATTTTGGTCCCTTTTTGGTTGGATGGGGTTTCTTTAAATGAAACCAAATTTTTGGGTTTTTAAAATTCCCCGGGGTTTTGAGGTGTGGGGTTTGGTTAAAACCCAAAAAAGGTTTAGGGACACTTGCTAAACGCCACCTAGGCGGCTAAGCGAAATTGTGGGACCCTGTAAAATTTCCAAGCTGGTACCTTGTATGTTAATCATCCAGTAAGTCCTATAACATAATTCAATTCTCTCCACCTCCAAGGGTAATGCGTTGAGGCCATTAATGCTCAGCAGTGGCCAGACCTCATCAACGGTCAATATGTGCTGGATGAATCCCTGGACAAGTGCGGCTCCGACCGAACCAGCTACCGCCGAGTGGACGGTCAATTATGAATATATTTGCCGCAAATGATGCCTGATTTGTACAATATTAGACGTACACATACTACTGCCTGCCTTTCTCGTAAAATTAACATTTACATATAGAATACGATAAACTCCATCAGACGCCCCTAAAGATAGTTTTTTTGAACAAAATGCTGACCGCACTGGCTGGCTGTCCACCAAAGGCATGGAAATAGTCCGATGTGGTGAGCATGGAGCTTCTGTAATATGTAGGGCCACCATTGTATACAATATGCCTAAAGCACTAGGGGACCAACTTTCTTCATCTGTCTACTGTAACAAAATATGCATGATAGAAATAGATAATAGAGAAGGTTAGAGACAAAATGTGAATGGGTAAGACCTGATTAACCGGTTCCCAGCACACGATTAAAGCTAGGACTTTACAATCCATAACATTGAAGTCAAATCTTGGCACGATTCCCTGTTTTCCCCATGACCTTCCAAGATGAATAGATAATTAGTGGTCTTCTGTGGCCGAATGGATAGGGAGTTGGACTCGTGACCAGCAGGTAGTGGTTTCGATTCCCGGTCGGTTCTGATGGTGGGTGTTGAGCAAACCGACCTCTAACAAGTTAGGCCTACACACTGCTCCTGTAATAGGTACAGGTTGGTGTCTTGACTTTCTTAGAATCAGCGATTGGTGTTATATGGTTCTGAACACCTCTGTCTCTGAATCATACTTGATACAGTACTTAGAAAATGGTTATGTGTGCAGTGTAGTAATTTTTACTTATGTATTTGTGCTCTCTAAATAAGAATACGTATAGCCAATTTTGAAATAAAAATATACCAAATCATGTTAACATAGTCAAACAACTGCCTTTCAATGAATGACGCCTTGGCCTGATCTTGCACGCTGTGTGAGGGGGGTATATAGCATTGATGAAAATCCATTCACCAACATTTCTTTCCTAAATCACCAGTCACCAATACATTTCATTGTCTTTCACCAGTCACAAGAAATTGTAATTGAAAAGTTTGCATCACATTTTCATCACATTTCACACACTTAAATACAGGCAATTCACAATTCACGTTCAAGATTTAGAGCAAATCACCAATCACAGCCTTTGTAATGAGCAGATCACCAGTCAACAATAATAGGTTCCATCACATTTCATACAGTTAAATATAGGCAATTCACAATTCACGCTCACGATTTAGGGCAAATCACCAATCACATGTTTACTAAATGACACCTCCTGTGTGTATGAGGATGCTTTCAGGATGGGTGGTGGTGCTGTTAGGACGTTGACAAATGCCATCCAGACAAGGGTGCTTGAAATAAATGGTGTAAAAATCATATTTATGCAGTGATCCAATATATCTTTTCCTATGTCCATGGAGAACATTATGTTCCTATTTACACAAACACTAACATTTCCTCCCTTAGCGTTTTCATTTTTTATATGCAAAGTCAGTTAGTAGATCCCAACTACAAAATGTAACACCCCAATCAATTCCATTTTGTAGTTGGGATCTA
>CM032665.1:42889147-42935902 GCA_019095985.1 Streblospio benedicti
CACTGATGGTTCCCCCCCCATCGGGTTTTTATTTTTTCAGCCCCCGCGCTTTAAGGGGTTCGGGAAATGACGATGATCCCAAAAAGTTGCCTTTTTCCCCAATATTTTTGGGGATTTTTGGGTAGAGGTGGGTTGTAGTTTTCATGGGCCTTTGGGGAAATACCTTTCAATGAATTAATTTAAATTTTTTAAAAAACTTTTTCCCCCAAATGATTTTCTAATGTTTGGGGTCATTAAATTAGAAAAAAAGAAATTCTTTTTAAATGGCCCGCCTTTTTACACACATCAGGTCAGGGGGCATCCGTGTGTTTAATTTTTTTCAACTTCCCTTATAATACTTCATACTAATAATTTCTAGCCGGGTTGTTTTCCCCCCCGGTTGGGCAATACAGCTTGTAGGAATGCTTTGGAAAATTGGTAGTAATTTCATGGGGGCCGTTGGTGCTGAAATTTATGCAGGGGGACGGAAAATCATCCCATAATGGTTTTATTATTTCACATCCCCTGTACATGTACTTAGATTTCATACTGACCCTTCTCTACTGATGCAGCCGTCCACTGCCCACTGCTGGAGACGCGGGCTCATGTGGTGGTCAACACGAGCAGGATCAGCTACCGCACCGCAGTGGCCGTTATCTGCCCCACAGGTAGGGAAAAGTGACAGCTACTTGCACTAGTCTTTCTAAAGACCTCATATCAGTTGTTTTATGGTACTTGAAAAAACACAAATCTGTCCACGCATGGCAACAGTCCTATTCTAAGTAGTGTGTTGATGAAAAGCAAATGCTGTATATAAAACTATGTTATCACATGGAATGTCTATTATATTTCTTACAGAGGGCAATAAAACACAAGTTCTGAAGTGTGGAGCGCAAGGAAAATGGGAACCCAAGTTTGTGGCTTGTAAAAGAGGTAGGTTGAATCAATAGCCTGTCTAGGGCGGATGTATGTATCTGCTGAGGGGGCGGGGTAAAGGAGTCCATGGAACATCCATCAGGCTTAAACATAATCGTTCATACTTATTCACTTAAAACATACCACATCGTTCTGTTTAGCAACAATCCAATATAAAGATATCAAATATATATTTGTTATAATTAGAAGGTCATTTCTTTTTACATTCTTGAAATAACAGCTTTTCAATATCAAAAACAAAATCAAGAGACTTACGGAATTTAATAAATTTTGGTCAACATTCTTGTTCAGGAGCAGCTCTCCTATGCTAGGTGTGCAAAAACATTGTGCAAGCCGGATTAGAATGTTGCACAGCTACATATTGCAGTCAATAATGGCAAACAGAATACAGTATAACCTCTCTATTAGGGCCACCTTTGGAACCAGTGTCAGGTGGTCTCAATAGAGAGGTGGTCTCTATATAGAGGTTGCTTTTGGTAGCTCTATAAAGGTTTGGGACCGTGAAAAGTGGTCATATTATAGAGATGGTCTCAATAGAGAGGTGGTCTTAACTGGAGGTTCTTCTGTAAAAAGATTCATCTGAAATCTGAGATGGTTGTAATCTGTTGCAGACCTGAGCCTGGTGGCGCGTGAAGCTGTGGAGGCGTCCGGAGCTGAGGTCACTGGCACCGTCATCGTGGCCGCTCTCATCCTGATGCTGGTGGCGGTGTTCGTCCTGGACGCAGTCACACTCCACAGGTGAGACGGCCGGACTTGCCAGCAGGCACCATTTGTAGTAAATATGTAGGCCAAGTTCATGTCTGCATGTCTGGGCTGTGTAATCTGTATGTGTCCATTGTTGTTTTGTAATAGTTGTTACGCTTTTGTTCAATAATGTCATTGACTCAATACTTATATTACCAACTTACTTTCATCTATACATGATATGTCCTATGTACCTACTGCTCCTTACTGTTCAAGAGCAAACTTATTATGTCCTTACTTACTTACTTACTTACTTAAGGTGTTTTTCTTTTTGATAATTTAGTCGGATCTATCCGAGTTTGGAGCAATGGACAGAGACGGGTGTCTCAGTTAGCTAGCTAGCACGGGGTTCTCTAGTGGTTTGTCAGGCTTTGAAAATGATTTAGATGAAAGTAAAACTTGTTTAATTATGGGAAGGGTGGTTGTTAGTAGCAAAGAAGAGATAGCCATGTGATTATCATTTTATATTGTTACTTGAATTATACGTAATTGAAATGGAAAGGCATCGTGTAGAAGTGAGATCACCCAAATTCAGTATATATTTCCCTCATTCCCCACTGCATGGAATGACAGCCTCAAGTATTTTTAGATTGGAACAAGAATGTGTGCTGAATAGAAATCAACATTAATGGCGGATGACTTTAGTTTTGAGCCAATAATATCAATCATCCTAGATAATCCTAGATAATGCTATCTTTTAATCAATGCATTAGGAACATAACTGTGGCCAATGAATTACTACATGTAGTCGTTTTCTGGGTTGCAAGCCTTATTTGTGATGCATATAACTATATTTTACAGTCAGATCTTCCTCCTCAAAAACAACCTGGTAGACGGATGGACAAGAATGAAAGACCTCATTGGCAAGAAACCTTCAAAAGTCAATTCCCCGTCATCAATAAGAATAGAACAACCCAGTGGGAGCCCCAGGAGACCCCGGACGGTTAGGTCCGCCCGTCCCGTCCCCCAGCGACCCAGCTACTACGGTCAACATGCTGCATGAACGCACCTGCCACAGCCTCCAAGCAGGACACTGACAGACCTAGGTTTTTGAAAGGTTTCTTACGCACGAAGGCTCACGGAGATGCCTAAATCTCCATGAAAATTAAATGTTGGGTTGATGGGGGGAGGGGGGGGGGGGTATATCGATGTAGATATGCAGGATGAATTTTCAGTTTGAAAAGCTCTGTATTTATCATCTGCAAGGAACTTGATTTTTAACAAAAACTTCTGTCTGTGTAATGAACGTTTAACGCACCTGCCAGCATTCTGTTGGCCTAACAAAACCGATATGGACGCCACATGTGGCAGGGTTTACTTTAACTTAGTCTGTCTTGATGGAAGAGGACCTTATGACTGCTGCCGGGAGGCTGGATCTGCACTGGTTATCTATCATCGATGGTGATTATCACAAGAACATACATTTTCTTTCTGAACCTATTGTTTATCATCAACAACATTAGGACATCACAATAGATGACGTGCAGCTATGGTAATCCTTTGTGACACTGACATAAGAGTAAACCAAGAATCTGAGGCCATTGAGACACATTTTTATATCAAATGAAATGTCATGCTAGAATACGAGTCCTGCTGACGCCATTTGTCCACATTTTGTAAAAACAAAGTGTCTGAGCGTGGACTCAGCTATACTTCTGCACTGTCCTGATGTGAGCATCTAGTTGTGGTGCAGAGTTGTGTCTGACAAGCTCTTGGGCCCTGACGTGTTAAATTAACAATGCTCCAACAAAGCAAAAATGTGCAAGTTTTAGAGCAGTTTTAGCATAATATATAGCCATACTTAGTGAATGTACAACATGTACAGCTTTAGAAATCAGTTTGTTATTGGGTACGATATATATCAAAAACGTCAATACGTCAATAGTAACTGTAAGCAGCCAATGGTTTCAGAATTGGAGAGGGTAGGAGAATATGTATACAATTAATGGAAAAGTTTTCTAACTCAATTTTCTGGTCAATGCTAACAAAAGCAAGTGCATGATGATAGATCTGTAAAGGGTAAGGGCCTGTTTAATGGCAGGTCACAAAGCACGAAAAAAAAACCTAGGAAAGTGGATGCCGGCGACTTTCCAAAAGTAAAAATAAACACACACTGGCCTTGCCCCCGTTCGCGTGATTATATATTCATGTAGATAGTAGTTAATGTTCATGGTACATGTATGCCTATATAGTTAAAGGCCCTATTTTAGATAATATGAATGTATGGATTTTTAAAATTAAATTTCCATTATTTTGATATCTAATCATACTGTTTTATTATCAAAATAAACTACTTCTATAATAGTGTGTGTAGTATTATCAACATGTGTATTATTGTGTGAGCCTTGTGACTTTGGACCACTTTGTCCTTAATGAATGAATTGCTATTGTGCAGAATTTACTGTGATTCCAGCTGTCACATATGACAAGATATACTGTGTGTATGCATCTAATTAGATTTCTTCACTTTGACATTTAATTGTAGATTGTCAGTTGCTGCTGTTGTTTTACATTGACACATATGTTTTATTGACTAAATCCATGCACGTACATGCTTCAGGTCTATAGATATAAATACACACTTCCATGTAGATGCTTTGCATGTAGAGTTTATGTGGTTACAGCCCACAGATTTTAAACACATTCACGTTTAGCGGGCATGATGTGTTAGAGTCGTGTGTAGTACATTGCCTATGTCTGTGTACGTTCAATCCATTCAAAAACCTACTACTGTAGCACTAAGATCTAAAGATACAAAATCCAATATCATTTATTTGTACTGATTGTTTTACCATCAAAAAAGGCANTTTTTCAACTGGAATTGTAGCATTCAGTGATATACTTTGTGTTTTTGTTTTCGAGATATGTTATTCAGTAAGATTAATTTACTCTATATGTTTTAGGCACGTGATAATCTATCTACAATATACACGTAGAGACATTGTTTTTCCTTTGCGAGTTAGCAAGGCTAAATAAAGGAAATGTAACACCACATTTACATATTTCTTTGATGATAATACTGTATATTGAGCTACTCTAGTCTTTAGCTTGTTCTATAATTAACTTAGTTTCTATGTTGATATTTTTACAATGTATATTATATGAATAAATATGCTTTTACTTGTTGTCTTAGTTAGACTGACGTGCGGAAACCTTGTTAAACAAAGGCATAACCCGTGTATCCACTAAAAAGAAATCATCTCTCTCTAGTGTGGTACCTCAAGTTCCATGAGACGTAGTTGGTTATGATAACCTGCCTCATGTGAGAAATCATTCTGTTATAAGGGAGAATTTGATATCCATCTGTACTTTTCCACGGATTTATCGTGCTTGCTATAAAAAGGACATTTTAGAATATTTTATTTCTATTTGTTTGAGGTTTTTTGCCGTCATCTGGGTGAAGACAGATATGAACTGGTGTTATTCATGAGAGAATAATGACATGAACTCAGAACATACACTCAGATAGAATACAGTCACACATTCTTGAAATGATCACAATTAGGCAATAATGATAATAATATTTCTTACTTTCACAAGAAAATTGAGCTATAACGAGAGAAGCATTATAATTTGTAAAAAGTAAGTACCCCATGGAAAAAAAGGAATCCGTTTGCATGCCGTGCATATACCGTTAGTCTGGGTGTTATGTGTCTTGTTTACGTTGTGTACCGTAAGTCTGAGTGTCCTGACGTTTGAATTCCACGCTGAGCATTTTGGCCGTGGGCCTTATATTATGATTGGTCGGGTTCTGATCGCAAGTTCCAGTAGTTCGGCTAAATACTGCGTATATAAACTTAACGTGAGATATGACGATGCGTATATAGACACCAGATAAAAGTCACGAAATATTCAAGTATTACAGTATTTATTATTACTTTTTATGAGATATTTAATTCTGCAATTCCAGTGTTCACATCCATTTCAATTTCAGTATTCCATGACCTAGTACATGTCGTATACAAATGTGTTTGTATAGTAAGCATATAGTAAACATTTTGAAAGCCTGCCTTAGAGTTTGTGTACCGGTGTTTGTATAAATTGTTATGATATACCCTAACACACCTAAAAACTAAGGCAAATTCCTGTCCTACATGTGTGAATTTCTCATTCCTGATGTTCTGCACTAAATTGTACAGTAGTATTCGTACTGTACATAGCCACGGAAAAATGTGAGTGTGTGTTTTCAACATCCTCTGACAGCCGTCCTGCCCCTTTTCACACTGTGGTCTCGGTTTCGCCCCTGGCACCCCGTAGGCTCCGGAGCAGGAAGGAGGTGGCAGGCGGGGACCCGGGGCCCGTGGGCTGGTGGTGGCGCCCCCAGATGTCCAGCAGCCGCCACACTGACGCCACCTTAAAGCAAACATAGGATTCAGACAAAACATGAGAAGGATTTTCATTCTTGGTAGCAGTCGACAACATCCGGGCCAATCACGTTAGTCTCGAGGACTAATGAGAGGAGGTGTAGATTGAATATAAATAAACAATGTTATGATTTGTCATAGCTGGTGTTGTAATGACAGTACAGGGATGGTTAATTACAATATCATAGGCAGATCCAGGGGGCACAGGGGGAGGGGGGCGCCCGACCCCCCTTTTCCCACCAAAATACTTCATTTTCATAGTTTTTTTCATGAAATCCCCTCTCCTTTTGCTTAAGTGCTCCCCCCCCCACACACACACACTTTCAACCTGGATCTGCCATTGAATGTGTATATCATATGAATACCACGGTCTTCTAATCAAATGGCTAACTCTTAATCAGATGAACACCAATGTAATGGGTTATTCTGATGTAGTTAGTCTATTGTAAAAAAGAATCAAATCACACTGAGGTAAACCTTAGACAAGTGCCTGAATAAAGTTGTTTATAAACTCAAGTATGAAAAGTATGAAAAAATGAACATGCTATAGACGAAACATGCGTCACGCACCTTGCGGCGCAGGTAGACGTTGATGAGCGCGTAGAGCAGGAAGTTGACGGAGAAGTTGACGGCCTGCAGCACGTTGAACATCACCTAGAACGGCAAACGTGGGGTACATTGTGTTTGATGGACTTTGGTGCAAAAGTAGAGTACATTGTGTTTTGACTCGGGGCGGACGAGTAATCGAGTACTCGTTCTCGAGTCGAGTTCTGTCATTACTCGAGTACACTTTTGGCACACGAATGTACGACATTGTCCGTTTTATACACTATCGCCATTATGGTTTTAGTTCTCAATTCTCTGTTCTAAAGCAACTGGTGTTAATGGCCTATGCTATGTTAGCCAAGATAAAAGGAAATATGAACGTTTGATATAAGCACATTGAATGCATGAACTGAAATCAGGAGTTGTGAGAGCAGGATAAAAACAGTCAATGTTCGGAGAAGCCACATAAATTGAGTAGTAGTGGTTGTACTTGGCTTTAGAAGGCATTATCAAAGGTAACATTCTCTTTGAAAGTGAGGACTTTTTAAATATAAGATTGGCGTGAGAGCCGTTATATCTCCTAATGTTATATCTCCTAATGTTTTGGTATAAATACAACTGCAAACTCTTCATGTTGTTCATATAATTCATTTCTCAGTCACGTTTACATCGTGGTCAACGATTATCAGAATAGGACACTGCTACTAGATTTATAGGGTTACAAGAATATTATCACTTGAATAAGTTGAAAATGGCAAATACATAACAAAGTAAGTGAGTAATCAAAAGATCGAGTACTCGAGTACGAGTCGAGTTTTATACATCGAGCACTCGAGTTGAATTTTCAGTACTCGTCCCGCCCCTACTTTTGATGGACTTTGGTGCAAAAGCAGGGTGCATTGTGGTTTTGCTGACCTTGTTTTAAGAAGTTTGGAACAGTACTACGGGTCTGGGAAATGCCGGCCTTGGGGAAATGGTAAAGCTTTTAGCTCACCGCGATGGCCTGAAAGCCGGGCATAAAAAGGTTTTGATTAGGTGACGGAGGTATAGTGCTCATGGACTTGGTTGTCACAATCACTCAGTTTGAAGTTGCGTATATATCCGACAGGAAAAACTCTGTAATAGCAATAACAGATTAGCGTCGCAAACATAAATGGTTCTTCTTACATGTCACATGTAATTTCTATTTGTAATGAAATTAACCAGCAGCATCGAAAAAAAAACAGAATGGGGCCATGTAAATCGAGATCCGAAATGCAGTTGTCCTGTAATATTGGATGAGAATGTATCCTGCGGAAGAAGACAAGAAAATGTTCATAATGTCACGTCTATTTTTGTTTTTATTGAGTCCACTAAATGACGCCTATTGTATCATGCGTCAAATGGAAATGGAGTGAAATAGGACTATGTTGGCTTACATGACAAGCTGGCTGAAATCATATTTACTTTTCATTCGGCTGTGCAGACTAAATCATATTCATATTGACACAAAAATGGACATTATTCTGAAGTGACATTGATTGGGGAAATAACTTTCCCATAGAATCCTCCACGAATTCACCAGTAAATAAAGGGCGCTACAAATTTTGTTGCCCAGAAGGGATATAAAAAATAAAGCCTTTGTGGTATGATGTTCAGGCCCGGCCTTAATGCATTGAAAAATGTCAGCCAAATTTACTAGCAATTTTCTTTGTCGCCCCTATCAGTGTACCCCAGATATTCAAGCACCCCAGGCCACTAGCATCACCAAAAACAAAATCAAGTTGAATATTCCAGCCAATCCACAGTGTTTGTATTCAATACCCCCGTTGGGCCATGATGAAAGGCAGCCCCACTCCGAGTTGAATACTTTAGCGAAACCTACAATGTATGTGGCTTATTACGTGTAGATGTGCTTGACCGGTTATGTGATTGATAAGCCGAGCCCTTATCATGTTTCCATTGATAAAGAAGTTGCAAAGATCATACTGATTGATGCCAATGATCTGGTGCATATATAGAGACATTACATACAATAGAACCTCTCTATTAGGACCACCTTTGGGACCAGTGTTAGATGGTCTCGATAGAGAGGTGGTCTCTATACGGAGGCTAATTTTGCTAGCTCTATGAAGGTTTGTGAAGGTTTTGTGAAGAAACTGTGAAAATGGTCTTATTATAGAGGTGGTCTTAATTGGAGGTTCTACTGTATTTCATATTATTTATATCCATGAAGAAGCACTCTCTAAACCACATACATATGTCCGGGTTTCAACAGTGTTACACCAATTACTCAGGACCTCACCACCTTACCAATGCTATCATGTAGACCTTACCAATGCTATCATGTAGACCTTACCAATGCTATCATGTAGACCTTACCAATGCTACCATGTAGACCTTACCAATGCTACCATGTAGACAATACCAATGCTACCATGTAGACCTTACCAATGCTACCATGTAGACCTTACCAATGCTACCATGTAGACCTTACCAATGCTATCATGTAGACCTTACCAATGCTATCATGTAGACGTGCTTGTCGCTCGGCGTCGCCAGGATGGTGTAGATGTGGAGCACCTCGGACGGAGAAACGAACACTGCAAAGAGGATCACCACGCTGACGGTAGTGATGGTCAACAGATCCTGGTTAGTCCGGGCCGCCGCCGCAGATCCGGATCCGTGGATCAGTTGACGCTGCAAACTCCTGGATTTTTGCAATGACCTGATCAAGCCAACATTACAGTATGCGAGGATAGTTACTGGCACCAGATATCCTAAAATGGCCCACAAGTATGTGAATAGTCTGTATATGGTGATGTTGGTCCTAAACTTACCAGTCCCAGCACTTTGAGCACTACGTCACTGCACTGTATGTCACTTACTTCGAATTCGTAGAGCAATGGCACGTGGATTAGGGCTGAGGCTGTGAACGTGGCTATGATGATAGATAATTGTAGAGGGAGGTGTGTGACTTGCCTCATTTGGATTGGGTAAGACACTACAATATACCGGCCAATGGCAGTTATCGTGGTTAGCCAAGTACTGGATTTGATGAACACGTTCTGCAGTACACTAGCGTATACTTGGTAAATGTATCCAAAGCTGACGCCCGTGAACACTATGGACTGGGTTTTATGCACCAGTCTCAGGCTGGTGACTAAGCAAAAACACAAATCGGATACTGCCAACGACACCAGACATAGAAGCGAACTCATCTCGACTTTGCTGAGTTTTTCAGTGCACAGTTTCCACGTGAACATCACCAAAATGAGCATGTTGCCGATTATCCCAAAGATGCATATTATGGGTATGACAAGATACTCGGTAATTTCCAATGTCAGGTTGATGTTGGGAGCATCCAATGCCCTGGCCAGAGTCAGTTTCTCATGCCACCTGTTACTCTGTACTAACACAGGCTGTGAAACATTGTAGGGAAGAGGGACATCTCCGCTGCTTCTTCGTAGCCACTGAATTAGAGCCAAGCATATCTGTTGCTGTTCGTACATAGAGTTATTACTTTCCATGGTGTATCGTTGAGGCTTCACACGTGAATTGGTGCCTGTGTGGGAGGTTTCTCTCTTGGAAACACAATGAAGAATCTTACAATACCACTAATGCATTGCATCCAATGTTGTCGCTGCTGCCACTGCTGCTTCTGCTGCGTGGTGTAGCACACTTTTCCTCACCAGCTCCCACATCTACAAAAATGGCAGGTACATGTACTTTGATCATTCTGCCCGTGTAAGCAAAAAACATCTACTCAGCATGGAACAGAGCCAGCCCTGAATCGCATAGTAAAGCGTCTATCCACATCTATTGTTTGGTGTAAAGGCCAACCCGTTATATCTTCATTTCGTGCACTCTTATTTTGCATTATTGAGATAAAGACAGCTTTCACAGCTTTCACAGTATTACGTGTAAATAACCAAAGCACACTAGTTCCAATTTATCTTTGCTAAGGAAAAGTATTTGACTTTATTGTTGGCAGAAGTGATTTAGATGCTAAAGAAGATGCAACGGGAGATGTGTTATTGAAGAGGCGTTTGAGAATGTATATGCGTAATGGCGACTAAAAGAAAACTCTCGTAAATTTACCAGAGACAGTGTTCCGATATTCATGAACACAATACACTGGTAAATATTTTCTATTCATATTAAGAGTAAAAAGTTGAAAATCCTATGTAGTTGGCTAACGGCACTAAGTGTTTTGGGTTTATTTTATTACTGAATATTGTTAAAAAGTTGTTATGAAATATATGTTTAGACTTTAGTTAAGTTTTTCAGGCTTATAAGGCTCATCAAAATCACAATACCAAATGAAATGCATATAAAAGAAACCTGCAGTACAAGCTCAGCAGTCGTTTGCTTTGTTGTTTTTACCTATATAAATACAAAAATCCAAAGCATTTTGAATTCAAAACATATATTTTACTAAAGCTTTTAAAGAAAAATACAAGCACTAAATAACACAAACAATTAAAGCACAAAAATAAGAAACTACTCACAACTACTCCTCACAATGAAAATTAACTACACCAATAATTCCATGCTATGCTAAGACTGCAGCTCATATTTCTGTTACGATTTCAAGGTGTATCAGAGGCATTGTCTTCATCTGCCCCGGTGAGAAGACTTAGAAAGACCCTTCAATGTACAGGTGCACTAAAAGCAGGTTTGCCTGCTGGTTCTAACAAGTCACACTGATGAGCCAAAACATATCCGTAGGTAACACACACCTAATGGCATTCTGGCATTTGCCAGAATGATTGGCTCATCCTTTAGGGTATAAATAGCCCCAGTATGTTAGCTGAGAATGGCTGACAGCTTTCTGTGAACGTATAGATAACTGCACATATTGATCTTCAAATAGGTTATGGGGCTGGGGTTATAAGGGGTCAAGATATCCCACACCCTATTTTTTTGGCATTTTCCCCACATATCCCACTTCCTTAAAAACTCGCCCCACAAATGTCTTCATACAACCATAAGCGCCCTGGGTGTATTATTCTAACACTTGAGAGTGAATATGACTTGTGACGGCATTTAATAGGCTTTTCCCGAATAATTCTCCTCTGAAAGGCAAAACTCATTATTTCTACAAAAGGCTGTATCTTCTTTGCACAAGATCGCTCATATTACAATATGACGTGCATGGGTTTGTGAAGAATCACCTCATCTAATAGGATACTGACAGACGCCCTGTTATGACCCTCAATGCACAACATTCGCATGCAGTTGGGACCAGTGGTAAGAGATATACGCACACCGCCTGACAGCGACACTAATTGTCTGCATTCCTGGCCTGTTTCATTACACACTGTTGCATGCCAAACTGATGGATTTATTCAAAGGTTGAATCCGTGACTTAATTTGCCCCGCAGGAAACCGTCATGTCGTAGTATTTAGCTTGTTAGCTCTGGACACCGGTACTATAAAAAGAACGTGTTGACATAGCTGTTGCAAAACTTTGTGCACTCGTGAAGCCTGCATTATCTTAAGAAAAAGAAAGCCGCGGGCGTTTTCAATATTGGCCCTGGTGTTTCTACTCATGAGTCCTGAAGATGGATTAAAATAAGTTTAGCAGAAAGCAGAGTCGCGATAATGAATACGGCACTAATGGCTCGGTTCCTGTCCTCCGTTTATTTGTCCTCCTGGAATCTGGATAATTTCTCGCACTGTCTTCTCATCACCATGATTGTCACTGTGCATATACATATAATGACTATGGCTTTCATCCCGAGATAGATGACGTCCAAGCCCAAAATCAGAAAGTCTCACAAGAAATATGTAGATGTAGAGGGTAAAACTGGTATCATTAACAGACTCAGGAAATACATGAACGAATGGGCCCCGATGGCACTGGAACTTGTCCAACAACTTGGGGTGGGAATTGAGTATTTGCATCCCCTACATGGTTCGGAAACGAGATCTATCAAGAGAACAAAATGGCAATCAATTTGAACAATAGCAGTACTATTTTTGAACTATCGGGACGCCTATTGAAAAGTTCTAGACAATCATCATGAAATGTTGATACTACATACTTAGACGTATAGCTAATAATTTATCACGTTGAGAAAATAATAACCACTCTTTCAGGTCAGATTTTATTTAATAGAAATATTTTATGCCAACATTTTAGAGATCTATTGTGAAAGAAAAGATTGGAGTCTCTCACCTCTCAGAATTCAAACTGTGATAAAAAAAATCTCCGAGACTCAGAGACTGTTATTTTTACCTCGTGAAGTTCAAATTTGCACTGATGAAAGTTGTACTGATAATACAAACATACTATCAGTAGCATTTTAGTAAAAATGTGTATAGAATAATCTGAAAAGTGTGTCACATATTATCTACATGCAATATTATTGTATATAAACATATTCACTTATATACAAAAATAGCATATAAATATTGAGTCTGGTTATTTGACTGTAACCTTACAGATTATAGTGCAATAACCACCTGATCCGCCAAAAGAGGGCAGCGCTGAACAGTTACGTTTTGCTGCTGACAGGCGGCGCCACATGGTTGTCAGCAGCATCCTTAATATAGACGGGTCACATTGACACTAATTGACACTAAATGAGGCATTTCCGGTTTCAGGACGCACGTTTCCCACATATAAGCGTGCCTCTGAGTGTTTGCTCAATAAGTGTGTATATGGTCCCCAGGTAATGTGTTTTTGTGTGTGCGTTAATTGGATTTAGTCGCTGCGGTATTATCCCTTTCTAACTTGAATTACCGTGATTGATCATGATAGGTGTGTAAATTTCGTTACCTATTGACCCTTTGTTACCTTAGTTGATATGCAGTGCGATTAAGACCAACTCTATATAAGGCCACCTCTTTCATGAGACGTCTCAAGCCTTGAAAGAGTAAGCCACAAACTTCAATCAAGAAACCACATATGTATTGAGACAACTTAAAGTCAGTGTCCCTGATGGTCTTAAATCGAGAGATTCTACCGTATTGCATCATGCAATTCCTGTGGTGATGAATAGTACAACACGTACGCTAATACATACATGCTTTTCTAGTAGCATGGCACAAATTCCCTCCATCCAAAAAATGTGGACACGAATAGCGCATTGTTGAAATACCAATCTATTTTGCAATCCTGTGCTCGCTTGCATCACCCAATTACATACAAAATCATTGAATCAAAGTTAACAATGTTAAGCTTCAAATTCACAATACTATCCCTTTCGTATCATACATACGTATGTACACAGCCAACCACGTAAGCACAGCACCAGCGAACACAAATCAACGCACGCACGGCGAGCTTTCCTACAGCAAGTGTTTCTGTCACCGCCTCCGCTGTGGCCAGTCTAGTGGCGTGACTTGCCTACGCTCCCGTCTGAGAAAGTGTGCCGTAATCTAGTAGGCTTAACGGCTTGTAATTCGACATGAAAATCTTCCTCAGCATTGTGTATGTGCATCACCGTGCACGTGTGAGCAGTAAAGCTACTACCTGCCTTCATAAAGCTTTTCTCGAATAAGTCCTTGCTCAAAGGAACAACTCATTTTTTATACACAAAGATTGTATGTTTGGCCAGTATGTATGACAGTTTTGGTAACAACTGCTGCCATTTTCTAACCCCTCTCTGCGCATGTCAAGGTCACTCGGCACGACTTCCGGTATTGAAAATCGTGGCGTACAAGTGAGAGAGGAGACCTTGCTAAAACATGATGGATACAAAACCTGAGGTGTCCAATGAATATTGATGTGACACGGGCGTGTTTTAAACAATATAGATGCTTTGTGAATGCTTTTATTCAAGTGTATATGGCCCCTACAAAATTTTCGTGGCGTTTTGGACGTGGTTTGGATGTGGTTTGGACGTAGAGCGCAGTCTGACAGGCCCTTAAGAGTTAATAAAACTTGTGACAGCACTATGATTGATAAAGTTTTTTCTAGATTATCAACATACTCAAAGGTATACCACTCGGTATGTCTACAAAGGGAGGTAACGTCTTCACTCAAGAACGATCATATTTCCACATCACATGCATGCGTATGTGAAGAATCGCCTCACATCTAATAGCATCTTACCACAGCAAGGTGTCATCTATCAGATAGTATAGATAGGTGTGGTCTAATGGCCACCTTCTCGGAGGAAGATGATCTAGGTGGAGACTGATGCCTTTTTATTTTTAGTCACTTTTTGATGTGGCTGTTCATGGTTTAGTTGTTCACACGGCGTATGTTTGCTCAGTATTGTCCACTAATTGCATCATGTAATATCAGACATGTGCAGTACAATCAGCAGGCTTTAACTAAACATCTGCATTCAGGAGGAATCCGCGATCACACACTAAGCGAGTGTTATTTTTTGCCCTGAGTAATAGGCTTTGCATGCCAGACGGGGGATTAGCCAACGCTTTAATCCTCGACTTAATGCGCCCCGTAGCGGCTTTTATCAGTATTTAGCTAAAGCGAGGGGCACAACTGGCTTTGTGGACAGTTTTGCCCCACTTTTTTCAAGTCTAGGCATATGCAGCATGGGCCCAGTGTGTCCTCAGTGCGTCGACAGTGGAGATTATTTTATTGAGGTGTACGTGCATCGAACTTGCAAGCATCGACCACTGCTCGTTACGGTCTGAGTAAGTGTTTGGCTGTAGACTGGCAGTAGACTGGCCTTGCGGGCTGATGTGCCTACGCATTAGAAATGTGGCCCGTAATATCTGTTGACACCAACACTATAAAAAGAATGCACCGACATAGCTGTTACGCAAGTTTGGCCACTCATGAAGCTTGCGTAATCAAAGTAAAAAAAAAGAGGGCAACAAAAAGCAGAACCTCAATCATGACTAATGCCTCGGTTCCTGTGCTGCCTTTATCTGTCACTTTCTGGAATGGGTTCAATGTTTTCAGCCAGTGGATAAACATGGCATTGATTTACAGGGATGCATTGCTCCGCAATTGCACGAGGCTCTGACATCGAGTAAAGGGGAAAAATTGAATCTGCATTCCTACTGGCACTGACTTGTGTCTCCCGAGAGATGAGGTCTTAGCAGTGTTACATTTGAGGTGTAGGCTTAGAAAATATGTAAATGTGTACGATAAAATTGATATTATTAACAGACTCAGAAACTACAAGCTCGAAGGAGACCTTGATTATACTGGACTTTGTCAAAAATGATGGATAAAAAACCTTAGACTGTTCAATGAATATACGTCTCTTCCATATGATTTAAAAATGATGTATCAAAACAAAAAATGACAATGAATTTAAACCCTGAATGTACTAGTGTTGCCATGATATAGAGATACGCCATTTTGTATCCGTTATGAGTCATGACGCTAATTGACACTAAACGACGTATTTCCGTTTTCAGGCGGCCCTAACGTATCGCATGTTCTCCACAAGTGTATTTCTCTGAGTTTTCACTGAATGAATGTGTCAACGTAGTTCTCAGTTATAATGTGTGTTTTGTGTACAGGGTAATTGGATAGTCATTGCGGTATCATAACTTGCAATAGTTTGATGGATTATGAGCAGTGTCTAAATGTTCACACTTTGTTACCTTTGTTGAAATATAGTAAAACCTCCAAATAAGACCACCTCTACAATCAGAACATTTCTCACAGTCCCAAGCCGAAAAAAAGTTACAGTCACGAACCCATAAAACCGGTTGAATACTTAGTGTGACTGAAGCATACATTGTTTTCTTGTATTGTGGACACAGAATACCACACTGCAACAGTTCTTGTTAGACAGACATACATAATTATATATTCTAATCAGGATAATAGTCCAATTATTTACATTGTGTTTTCGATAGAAAGAAACTCCTATCTTGATCACAATGACGTCACGTGTGGTCACTGTGCTCGTGACGTCATTGTGATCAAGACAGAAGTTCCTGTCGAAAGCTCAATGTAAACAGTTGGACTATTATCCTGATTAAAATATATAATTATGGGTGTCTATCTATCAAATCCAGGATTAATCAATCTCCGTCAAACAACAGTTCTTTTCGTTGACACATATGATAAGAAGAAAACTAAATCCTCCAGTGATGAATATTACAACACATACACATGTACATCTACATCAATAAATATATACATTTCTAACAATCGGAGAGTGGCCATCAATATGTTGATGATTCTCACACACTCAATAAATCACAAGACAAGACAACGTAGCATGCATTCACTCCATCCATAAGGATTTGCACACAAATAACACATTGTGAACATATCAATCTTTTGCAAATCCAAAACCTACTGCCATTTACACACTGTTCATTGGTTACACCTACAATCACCCAGCATGTATCTATACAATCATTGACTTAATGTTGATACTGCTAAGCTTCTAATTCACCGTACTATTCCTTCCTTATCATACATACGTATGCACAGAGCCATCCACGTATACTGAATCCGAGAACACTAATCAATTGCAATTGTTAAAAGGTCCATCTTCACACTTACACGAGCTCTCATCAGCAGCATCTGACAAACGCCCGGTGAGGATTTCTAACAGCAAGTAATTCTGTCACCGCCCCTTCCCCCTGCCAGTCTAATGTTGCCGCTGACATACCTTGGGCTAAAATGCAAAAATGTGCTATCATATGTTGGTTGATTTTTTAAAGGCATTTCATGTGCACGTGCGTAAAGTTGCATGCATAATCCTGGGCGCATCTGTGTGAGCTCTGGACCGGGATGATGGCTTCTTCAACAAAATCATGATTTTCCACACAGAAGCTTTTTGTTTATTATCATTATAATGCCAGTTACATTACCATGGATATTGGCGTTATCGTTGCGAAAAGCACATTCAAATAGACCAAGGATAAGTATGCAATGCATACTGTCAGACAGAACCAGGTCCTATCATAGCAGAACCTTGATAAACTATCAAATGAGAACATCTTATGCAAACACCTACTCCTCAGTGGTTACACAAGCACTACATTCGTATAAGAAATTGTTAAAATCTTTGTTAGAAAGTACCATCCTTTTATCAAGAATGTGTTTTTATAGTCCTTTTCCCAGTATTCATGATTTACAATTTATTGATATTGACAAAATGAATTAAAATTTCACAGCTATAAAATACTGTTCAACTTGCATCCTGAACATATGAAACAAACAATACTTTTCCATATGATAACACATACATTTACATGCAAATGCATATTCATTGAAATGCAAAGTAAACAAAAGAAAACTGTTTTCAAACCTTTAAAATAGATTGGCGACTTCATTTGCTACTACAAACCTATACTGCCATTTGTCGTTTCGTTTTTTGACTAAAATCACCGAATCGAGTACAAAGTCCTGCGAACATAACGACCTCCACAGTGGGTGCATTGTGTTTGACAGCGAAATGATAAATCATAAAATACATCAATTGAAAATAGCACCACAATGATTACAAACCTATGAGAACAAAACAATAAATAATCAATGGCAAAAAACATACATGGGACTATAATGGCCTTAATGTTTGCTCGATCAATGCACAAAAGTCACCAAGGTTGGCAATAACATCTGCTGAAGAATTCAAAAGCACGAATTGAAAAACTGCAAGTTATCATGACAACAATGATGAAATCCATCATTTTCCCTTGAGATGGGTTAATTGATTTTAAGCCTTCAAATATGGGAACTTTTTTAATAACCACTTTTTACTTACGAATAGCTAATCCCGTTCTCCCAACATTGTGTGAAGTGTCGATAATCAAAAAGCGCTTGGCATATCTATGTATACTAGCCTTCCCCTTTCTTTATGGAGATGTGGGTGCATTGTGTCTGGCAACAAAAGATGGCTAAAGTCGCACGCAGCAACAGAGAAACATAACGCACGCAGCAACAATGTGATGGCAAACCGAAGTGAGAACAAAAAAAGGCAATCATTTGTACATGGAACTTTTTGATGGTAAGTGTTTTTTCGATCGTGCATAAAAAAGATGAAAGCAAGCGCAAGAAGAATTCAAATAAACCCGTAAAACCGTTATTTATCATTACAACAATGATAACTGCATAATGTCTCCGTGAATAGGGTTAATTGAAAGTGATTCCAGGGACCATTTTTTTCAAAGTAGTTACTCAAAAAAAAAAACATGGCCACGCCCAACATTGTTGTTGAATTATAAAAAAACGCGTAGAAGGTATAGATAATCTCACGTATCGTCCAGGGAATCCCATCTTCTGAACACGTCACTGGTTTCACGGATCACACTGTAGTCCCCCGGAATGCCGACACTGACAACGATCAATATCTGCTCCACTCAAACAACACTTGATGGTAACATGTCGGCACGTACTTGCATGAACTGGGTCTGTCCTCAGTCTTTTTACGTGAGCTCATTTTCTGATTGCAAAGAGCAAAATGAAAACGTGTGAAGTTTGCGTGATATATGAGTTCTCGTGTGTTCTGTTGATTGGATGCACATGCGTGCAACAAAAACCATTTTTCTCTCTCTTGGAATAGAAACTCGTGAGTTTGTCAGTGATTTCATGGACACTGTTGAATAAAAAAAACATAAATGTTCAACACTTAGAAACATGTTGGCAACCATATTACAAAACGTCTACATTGTAGAAAAATAATTGATAACTGTTACGCAAGTTTGGCCAATCATGAAGCTTGCGTAATCAAAGAAAAAAAAGAGGACAAAAAGCAGGACCTCAATCATGAATACGGGACTAATATATATTTGGCTTTAAAATGCACCAGAATTGCCGTCAGAGTATCTAATTTTCAAAATCCCCCGAATGTGCTGGGATCGACACAAACGCTCGTGCCATCATTGTTACTGCAATAATTGAAATTGTCCGGGGGAGCATGCCCCCCGGGCCCCCTAGGTTTGGCTTCACCGCGTTTCAGCTCGCATCAATACGTTCACTATTCTAACCCTTGCAACAGGCCTGCAGACGAATTCGAACACACAAGCCATTGCCATAAATGGGGCGTGGACATTTTGTTCTGCAGTGTCCTTTAAGTGATTTCTAAATCGGGCGTAATATTCGATTGAGCTATTCATCTATGGCTATGGACTTAAACAGTCATTAGAGACGGAAGCGCCCATGCTCAACTCATGGCATCTCAAACAGGCCTTCGGGCAAAATGCATTAAAAAGCCAATCTCCATTGTCTGTTGATCCAGAAGCACTGAATCATCTACAAACTAACAGCGCGTGAGTCCGGGAATGCAGATACAGTGTGACCACTTGGGCTAAATGGCTTTATTTTTACTGAAAATGAAAGTGATTTTGTGTGTTATTTGTTAGAAAATGATTGCTACTGTAAAATGCTTTGGTATCTTTTCACCTCATCATTGAATCATCGATCTTTTAACGTAAAATTCCCTTGGCAGAGTCCGCTTGTTCAACAAGTGCTTATGCAACTTAACAAAAGCTTACTAATGCTCGACGCACATTAGAGGATCAGGCGTGTTTGTGTAGAGAAAATCAATGTCTTTTGGTAAAATTGTAACAATGACTGAGGACGGTTATGTAAAGGCTGGGGGTGTCTATCGTTCTGTTGCTGGTTCCTACTACATAAGAAGGATTAGACTCATACGCTAAGATAGAGTCAACATTCTTTTCTCACTCTCTGACTTATCATTGTGTATAATCACCTATCCAGCTGTCACAAATAATGAGCTGAGTACAAACCTGAGCACTGTGATATCATCCGCTCGTGGATTTAGTTAAGCATTTTACTTGCTATTTGCTGAGGATATCGTAAAGGACCTTACAGATATAGATTAGAGCTAGAGGCTGTCACAATTGCACTTGCTCTTCTTCTTTGCGTTTGATATATGGCTTACATGAGCGTTTTTTGTAATAATAGAGAAAACAACTATTAGATATAAGGTCTTTTGAAAGGCTAACACTATATTCACAAATCAAGGGCCTTATTTTTCATAACTATTTTGATGTTACACGCTGATAGACAACAATAGTAAAACGCGGATAAGAAATCATCTCTGAGGATATTTCAGGATAATCCAACAATAGTGATATCAGTTCCCTGGCGATACAGAAGCTACTGGAATGGATACTGGCCGTGATCTGAGCATCATCATGCTCCAAGTGACCATCACCCTCCTCCCCGAGCTGGTGTGTGGACAGTTCAACCTGCGAATCTCCACCACCACCTTCATGCGCTCGAGCAACTTGATCTACGTGAACGAGTCCAGGTAGGGTTGCGACTCTGTGATGACGTGTGGTTGCAATTCTAAGCATAAGATTGCTCAGGGGAGGGGTAGGGAGGGGTCGTACGGACGTGCGCTAAAACTGGATGTCTTTTTCACATTTTTGGTATCGATTCGATGTATTTCCATGTGTCTTTTTCACATTTTTTGTATATTTATATCACATGTTCTCAGATATTGGTATATTATTCCACATGGTTCCCACATTTTCCTCAGATATTGGTATACTGTGGGTCACTTTTCTTTTTATCAAAAATACGTATATTGGTGGGTGCCATTTTCAAGCTTGTAGTGGCACGTCCATAACTATTTTCTAACCCAGAACCCCCCACCCCCCCTCCAGGGGCAGCAAGTTTGCATGTTATAGCTCTATGTCCGCACATCTCCGCCTTGAGTAAATAAAGTGCACTTTACTGGACGTCGACCTTTTGAGTCCATTTGGGGGAATTCTATTTTGTATGATTGTATTTTATCACCTATTTTATGAAATGTATTTTTTCTCTCGCATATTTGTCAAAGATAAGATAGCATTTTATTATTCAACAAACTGAATACTAAGGGAAAGAAAAAAAAAACACATGCGTACTAACCGCCCCACCCTCTGCCCGCCATGCAGCATCCTAGACGATGACGTGACGGGCCGGCCAGCCTGGGTCACCAGCCGCCTCGAGTGCTTCACTCGCTGCACTGGCGGCTGCACGGCGTCCGTGTACAGCGCTGACAGAGGCTGCCTGCTGTTCGCTGCTCTGCGCACGCGCGACGCGTCGGACGTGCCACTTCCGGGTTTTCTGCCGGCCACGGTGAGGGTCTTTATAGTGTTTTTTTTCCACATTTTTGTTGAGAATACTTGATTTTGATTGGCTGGGAGGTGGAGGATATTCTCCGATATCCTACACTGCAACGTTTATAGCTTAATTCTTGGAGCTGCTCGTACCATATTAAAGCAGAAAAGAGTGTAAGGTTAAAAAGGTACGAAAGTTTTTATTAAATCACAATGTTTCGAATCATCGATGTTTTCTCAAGAGAAAGAGAAAGCATAGGTTCTTCTCCCACGTTTAATGAGAATACTTGATTCTGATTGGCTGGGAGGTGGAGGATATTCTCCGATATCCTGCACTATAAAGTTTATAGCATAAAATGATGAGTAAATGTGGGAGAAAAAGGTTAATTCACAAGTGGGGTGAGGTATTATCTGATATGTCGCCCCCCACTTGTAAAATAACCTTTTAGGCAAACACACTGCTTGATCTGAGTTAATTTGATTTGAGTGTCTTTACTCATCTTGCGTAAGTCTCTGACAGATCCAGGATTTTGGATAGAGGTGATTGGGCTAAACCATTGGATTTCTTGCTGGTTTCGTACGCGAGAAAGATGATTATATTGATGCAAAGTACCCTACTTGACGTACATATTTTGGAGGGGAAAACATAATTATGAATGATGCACACCCTGCGCTCCCCTTGTTCTGCAAGTGGAACAATTCTTATGAACCATACATATGAATACTATATGCATGTTTACCCAGTCTCATTGTGGTTAGAAGTCACATAATGAATCATTCTACACATTTTGACTTGCGAAACTCACAAAAAACTGGGGGTGACGCATATAAAACCTTTGAGGATTGATTGCTAGCAGGCAGTGTGTCAATATTTTCTTTTGAATTTGTTACAAAACACTGGATAATGATGTCTGCGCAAACATGTGTTATTTGTGGTATGGTTTCATTGTGTGCCTCATCCATAGACACATCTACACTGTAAGATACGTTCCCGGGGGCGTGTGTTGTCTTACTATATGTAGGTTATTATTTCTATGGGGTACCTTTTCAGACCTCAAAGTAATAGTATGATGAGCCTGCGGCAAAGTCACGGTGTTCAATCGATCAGCAGTTAATGTGCGTAATCACAAGAGATCACAAGGACAGCAACAGGTTTAGTGCGGTAAATTCTTACTTTTGAAATAAAACGTTTTTTTTCCACTGTACATGTAGGTAGTTTAAGCGAGGGGCACATTCCACCTTGCGGCGGCGGTCGCCGCAAGGCTTGTTGAGGTCTGCGGCGTCTGCGGCGTTTTCAACATGCAGTGACAAAAATACAGTTGTGGGCACATCCGCACGGGCTCCGTGCGTTATGAGTGCGTCGGCACAGGGAGTGGTTTTTATTGAGGTGGCCGTGCGATCAACTTGCATAGAACGTGCGATGTACTCGCGTATTACGTACGTCCTACGCACCGTATTATTACAAAAGTACGGGATCCGCACGTTCATGGTACAGGCAACGCACGGACCCCGTACTGTGTCTGTGCCGACAAAGTGCGGGTAAATCATCTGCGGTCTCCGCACTGCCTCCTTACGGTCAGACCATGACGTAGGGTGGCCGTAGAAGAAGTTTGGCAAGCCAAACGTCTTCTGCGGCCACCGTACGGCATTGAAAAAATGTACGTTTGCCGCACTGCACACGCACGGATCCTCACGTTTTCTATGCGTATTTGGTCGTGGACTGGCTGTAGACCCACCTTGCGGTGGAATGTGCCCTAGGCAATAAATATGTGTCTTTGACACAATTTATATGGTCCGTGCACAGTGGGAATATCTGTATTGTCCACAAATGATATGGAGCCTGAATGTTTGCATTTACGGTTACATGTACATGTACAGTACACCATCCATCATTTTCTATCAGATGACACCAATTTTGAAGGCGGGTGATCATGTATTACAGACATAGCAGCAGAAACCAGCCCATGTGAGTGGAGATAAAACGCATCCATATTAGTGTCATATGTATTCTCATAGTGCACGGAGGAAAGTAATTGTGCCAAAGATTGATTTTCAGCCTGTTTACAGTGAAAAATCCAAATTGCCTGTTTAAATTAAAATTAAACATCTACTGCAATTAAGCTGTTGATTTCCACACCATCTCTTGTGAGTGTAGCCAAACTTTGTACTAATTTCCGTACGTATTGCTGGGTATCTTAATTACGCGTGGATTTAAGATTTTAATAAGCATGCCCTCGAATTGTCACCATATGTATCTGATTATATTTTAATCATTTTCAAGATAAAAACATGCGTCACTTTCTCATAAAAATGTATAGGCATAGGATCATATGCCGGTTCCGATAGACTGATACATTTTCTTTTCTTTTTTCTCTTTTCGTTTTTTTCTGTTTTTTGCATGTGTTTTTTGTGGGTTTTTTCGGTTTCACATCATCTCATTGGATGATACTGTTTATTTGTTTTCTTCCACATAGAAAAAAGATCGCTTTGATAATGCATCAGACTGATACCTTAATACGTGTAGTGAGAGCTGGGAATGCCTAGATGTGTCCAATTACTGAGAACATGTGGTAATCAAAGCAAAACATGGCTGCCAGTAGCTCAGCCTCCTCAATGCTTTGTTTGCTTTATACGCTCTTCAATGCCATTCCTAGTCATTAAATAATCTGTGGTGATGTCACTATACTTGAGTATGTATTCACAGATTCCCGTAGCGTAGTGCATAGAATTAATACACGCATTGAGAAAGGTACTTGTGTTGTAAGATCTTGTATAGCCTATATCTCAAGGCCTTTAAATGATCTGATATGAAGGCCTATTCTAAAAGCCTCTGTATGACGTCAATTTTGCAAAGAGTTTTGCAAAAGTGACGTCATTTACTAAAAGCACATGTCTTCTATTTTAGAAACAGAAGTCCAGCTGTAGTTGGGTATTTTCCCGTTTAAGCACGTGGTACTGTTTATTTGTAATGTGAATTCACAAAAAGGCCAGCCCCAGTTAATTAGTAACGGGAAGCTTTAGCATGTGGTACTGTTTATTTGTATTGGGGAATGTTTGATGAAGTTCTGTTTTGTAATATTTTGTTTATTTGATACTCTATTGTTATCTGATCATGGATAATGAAGCAATTAGACATAGCTTGCAAAAGATTGGATATGAACATTTTCAAATAGTTTTACTTTATCAAATGATTTTAAGTTTTCTTTTTCACACAACAAGCACTTATAGTAGGTAGGAGATTGAAGTCTGACATCTTTATTTGTTTTTATTGGTGTACTGTAGTTAACTTTTGGAGGACTATTATTTGGAGGTGTATCCATTTTGGTAAGAAGAAACTAAGTCATACATGTACAAGTAACTGAGAAACACATCAAGATTACATACTTAATATCTTGGCTTACCCTTACCTGATGACCCATGCATACATGTTCTGCTGCTTCTGCAGCTGTTGCTAGTGATTACCCCGGTTTTAAAGGCTATAACAGGGCAGGATGTTTGAGGCTGCATATTTAATATCAGTGGAATTCCTAGGGTTTCGTAAAATACGTTATATCTATTAGAGCTAGAGGCCATCACAATTGTGCTTGCTCTTAATATATGGTTGACACGAGTGGTTTATGCAGTAATAGAAATAAAAACTATTAGATACATGTATAAGGTCTTTTGAAAGACTAGATCTTGAAAGATACCGCTAAATTCTAAGACCACCATACTGCAGGTGGCCTTTCCTGTCACGTCGGACGGCTGGGTGGTTTTCCAGCAGCGCCTGGATGGAAGCACGGACTTCTACCGGGGCTGGAGCGACTATGTGGAGGGTAAGACACCAGAAGTCTGTCGTGTGTGACTTGTTGCCGATTTTAGCTGGTAGGAGAGGAATGAAAATGTAAATGTAAACGTGTGGTTTATAGTCTTGATCCACGCACAATGCTAATCACCCACACAATCACTCACTCACTCTTTCAACCCAATGACCTGTACCTAATTAACGTGTAGGTGCCACCTGTTTTTATTCTATTGTCCTTTAATATTGGGTTATCATATACACAATACTAACAAATCAAGGGCCTTGTTCGCATTATTTTTCATAATTACTTTTTATATTACGCTCTAAACACAAAAGCAGTAAAACACGGATAAAAAATCATCTCATCTTTTTTTCTGTATGATGAATGACACACGAATGTCATTTAATGATTTTTATCATTTCCTCATTTTTCTTTTCACATTTGACTCTCACCAAAGGACTGATAATTCTCAAGGACTTTCTTTAAGAGATGCAGGGAGCAAAGCATCAGGTAAAATAGCAAGGACAGAACAACGTGACATATTCACTGTCTTAGCGCCTGCAAGTATAGATTCTTTCAAAAAAAGAACTAAAATGGTGCTCACCAAATAAATCTAAATACCAACAGGGTGCTCTACATGTGTCAACCCGGTGCATGCTAATCAGAATATACAGGGAACCAGCATCAAGCAATCGTTATGTAACTCAAAGCTTTTAAAGAAGCGTTTGCTCACTTGATGTTGACTTACAGGGTTCTTTTATGTCTGTGACTGTGTACATGGCTCGTTTAATCAGGTCCCTGGTGAGCAAAGGCTGGATACAACCGTCATCGTTGGCCTGCATTTATTAGGAGTGGGGTCTGGAAAATTTGGAGAATAAACTTTAGCCCAGATATCAGCGTCGACACTTTACGACAGTAGACTAGTCTCACTCGAAAAAAAACTTAAAATGAAAGCAAGTGTAATATTTTCTGAGTAACTCGACTTGTCAGGACGAACACGTAAGTGAACAACGCACATTACAAATGCCTCATAATAATGTAGACAAAGCATTCCGCGAACACCGGGGATCAGACGATGCGTCAGATGAGTGCGCAATAACATTCACCAGTATTCAGTCCCGTAACCAGGGCCAAAAAAGCGAGGAGGCGAATTTTGGATTTTATAAGCGGGTTGTTTGTGTGTGTGTGTGTGTGGGGGGGGGGGTAATATTATAATAATGATAAAAAATACAAATAATAATAAATAATAATAGCAATATGGAAGTCTCTCATTATATCCTATGATATACCAATATATTTCAACCAAATCGCTCACCAGTAATAGACATAAATATATCTGAATTACAAACCTGTAAAATATTTTAGCAAAAAAAGGCGAGGAGGCGAAATCTAAAAGCGGGGAGGCAGAGGATTCATCCACACAAGCGAGGAGGCGGTCGCCTCCTCTGCCTCAGTCTATTTACGGGCCCGGAATGTGGCCTGTAACTGCTCACAACACAAGGTTTCGTACTTCCGGTGACAGTGTCACCAACTTGACAATGGAAATACGTTGAAAGTAGAATACCAGCTGTAAGAATATTGTCAAAGAGTGGCCATATAGAGCAACATAGCAATACAGGGGGCGCCAGCCCCCCTTCCCCACCAAAATACATCATTTTCATAGGGTTTTTCACACGTCCACCATCGATGGCGTGTACGAAACCCATGAAATCCCTGAAATGCGCCCCCCCCCATTTTTCTGAAAAGCTGGATCTGCCATTGTAGCAAACGTAGCAGGCGAGATCTCATCGGAATAAACTATTGCTATTTCAATCGTTTCAAAAGAAGTAAGCAAATTCTTTTATACAGTCAATTGGTGATTTGATCCACCACAAATTGCAATAGTAACGAGTTATATGTCGTTTGAAAGCTTATAATGTCCTCTACAACATATCAAAAGTTTACCAAAATAAGATTAGTGGAACAATGTAAAATTCAAGATGGCGTCCAAGATGGCCGCCTGCATTAAAACACTTTGTAAAATGAGCCTCGTGATGATAATAAGTCAAACTTCTAGTTGTTTAGGGGTGATTTGCCGGTGCTGAATCCATTAACATTAATACAACCTTATTTGCTGCTGCTGCTGCTGCTTGCTGCTGCTGCTGCTGCTGCTGCTGCTGCTGCTGCTGCTGCTGCTTTTGTTTCTTGTGATTCGTACCACCCGCCGTGTCTGCTCTGCTGCAGGTTTCGGCGAGCTGTCGTCTGCCAACTTTTGGCTCGGCCTGGAGACCCTGCACGCGCTGACGGCCCGCAACGACTCGCGGCTGCTCGTGCGCATGACCACGTGGGAGGGCGGCCCCGGGTACGAGTGTCACTACAGCCACTTCCACGTGGGCAGCGCCAGCACTGGGTAGGCTCAATACATGTCTTTTTTTCTAATCGTAGTTCCTGTCTAGAACCAGCAGGTGGCTACAAACAATTGCATTCTGGGAAAAAATAGACAAACAATATCATTTCTTTCAACCACGCTGTAGCATCACAGATCTTTGGTTGATTGAGAGTGCACCAAGTGCAGGTAAAAATTGTAGCAACTATTTTGACAAATAATAGTGTCAGTCTTCTACTAATGGTAATTTTCCACATTTGTCTGCCCACATTGCCAGGTATGAGCTGACGGCGACAGGTTACAGCGGCAACTGTGGTGGAGACAGTCTAGCCTACCACAGCGGCATGAAGTTCACCACCTACGACAACGACCAGGACGCCAAGTCGCCGGGCAACTGCGCCGTGAGCCAGAGGGGGGCCTGGTGGTACAACGCCTGCCACTGGGCCAACCTCAACGGCGAGTACGGGCTGCAGGACGTGTACGGGCGCGGCGTGATCTGGAGGCACGCGAAAGGACAGCGCTATTCAATGAAGACCACGGCCATGATGGTGATGAGGGGAGGGTGAACTGGCAAAAGTCTGCGATTATTCTATATTGTACAACGTGAAGACTTGCGGACATTCCAAAATTGCCTTGAAAATGAGCACTTTTGTTGTTGTTGTTTTAAGAAAAAAGCGGGTGGGGTATGCTGGATTTGCCTATGATATAAAAATACAAATGCACAAGATTTGGTTGACTAAAACTGGACAGAATGCGGACTTTCTCTTGACTGTCCAGGTGATTCATTTTTAGTTTGCATTATGACAATCACTTTGTTGAATTTACGACTGGAGCAGCAGCGGTTCTTTTCATGATTATTTGATTCCATTCTACTCTACAAGTAAGCTCCTACCACATACTGACATAGCTGAAGACATGGCTTCCGTCTGACGATATCAAGTGACCCCGACGGGACTCGAACTCACAACCCCAAGGTTGTGAGACTAGAATGATACCATCATCCCAAGCAGCGGGCTGTTAAAAGGTTACACGGACGAACCGATGTCTCTGTAGCCCCCAACTTACATTGAATTGAATTCACATGCAAACTTGGGGAAAATATAAACAGTTGTTCACAGATTCTTTGATTAATATATATATATCATTAATAATCTATATTTTGTATTTTTGTAATTCATTCAGAGAGATCAGACAATAATAAACATGAAAATCATATTGCTGTTTAAATGGATATATCGACGCTATCAGATGGGGTAGAGGTGTGTGTGGGTGGTGGGGGGGGGGGGGGGGGGGAAAATCATTTATTATAGCCCGTGAGCATGTGCTCAGATGAAAACATTATGGAATGATGATAATACAGCTATGACTCTAAATAAACTCCTGTTCAAATAAATGCTCATGCTTTTAAGCCATTTAGAACCAGCTTGCTGACTAAATTGGGCAGTTTCTGACTGACTGGGATTGTGTTCCATTTATTAGCCTCAAACAACTTATACCATATAATACACACATCCAAAGCCCACGCCACGTAAAGGCCCAGCCTCTAATGAGGAGTTTATATAATATCTGGGTCCATCAAAATTCCAAGATATAGTACTTACAAATTCCCTGGCACAGATCGGTAACGATCGTAACTTAACCACAGACTGATGTTAGATGAGAATCTTCAGTAAGATCTTCAGAAGGCATAAATCTTCAAGAAAATCGCCATTTGTTAATATTTTGTTTCACAGTTCAATAGAAATGTGGTACCAATCAATGATTAATACAAAAAAATAGTTTTGAGATATTGGCATTTAAAGATTGAACATCACTATATATTACTACTTTGTTTTTCATAAAATGGATCATATTAAGCGAGGGGCACATTTCACCTTGCGGGCGTGTTCGGCGTCGCAAGTGCAAAAGTACGTCTTGAGGTGTTTAACTGCGGGGAGTTCCACCTTGCGGCGGTGGTCGCCGCGGCGTTTCTGCATGCAGCATGATTGACTAAAAGTACAGTTGTGGGCACCTTGGCACGGGCCCCGTGCGTTATGAGTGCGTCGGCACAAGGAATGGTTTTATTGAGGTGGCCGTGAATCAACTAGCATTGAACGTGCGTTGTATTCGCGTATAACTTACGTCTACGCACGTGTGATTACAAACGGGATCCGCACGTTCATGGTACAGGGAGTGCACGGCCCCAGTACTGTGACTGTGCCGACAACGTGCGGTTAAATCCTCTGCGTTTAACGTAAGATCTCCGCACTGCCTCCGTACGGTTAGACCATGGCGCAGGGTGGTCGTAGAAACGAATGGCATTTTGCTGCGTTTATCGCCAAATCTTTACGATTTTATGTGTTTAGTCTGACGGCCACTGTACGGCCTTTAAAAAACGTACGTTTGACCGCGGCGTAATGTGCTGTACAGAACTCTACGGATCATTATATGGTTAAACCATGAACATATTCAGATGGTTCGAATCCTTCATGGTATGCATGCAAACATTTTCATCCATCACCCTCAGACTGCTAGTGAATGGGGATGGTTACAAACGGTTACCCAAAATTACAGTATAAACTACTTGATGAGCACATGCAACAGAATTATGACTTGTAATTTGTTTGAGTTAGCATAAATGCGAGGGCATTCAATTGCAAAAGAGAACGTGATTATTTTACTATTGTCAACTGACAATTTGAAAAATAATGTGTTATGTTATCTGTCTCAGCCTATCTGTGGTATTCATTATAATAAATCTTCTGTTTATTCATTTGTTTTATCTCAAAAGTCTTTAGATGAATGTATTATAAATAATTTTTGTTAAGCAATGTTCAGTATTCATTGATTTTTATACTATGACATGTAAGTTAAACTTCACTTTTAAAATTATGGTTACTGGCAATATCATGATGAAGACCGGATGCTATTGCAGTAAAACGTCTGAGAACAAACTCGCAGCGAATGTATGACAAACAATGAACAATGAACACCTTTTAACTAAAAAATATAAAAGTAAATTCATTATGTGTGCTATGATGGCGAATTTATACAAAATTTCCAGTGGTTTAGATCAAAGGTCCAATTCGGGGGTTGCACCTTTACATGGGGATGGGCTCTTGGATGGTTGTATACAACAGGTTGAAGCTTGATCGGAGTCACAACAACAGATCAGGATCATGTCTAGTGAAACAATTGTTTGATTTAAATGTGCAAAACAGTTGATGTTAGATTGTTAGTTCAACAACTGGATCAATTCCCTCAAACGTTTTGATGAATGAAAACTGAAATATCATGGAATTTATCTGTCCTGATTTAGAATTTCTGCGCCCAGGCCACCACAAGGCTAACTTCATTGCGGACATAGTGATTGCGTTGTGTTTTTGGTTGCTGTTGCTGCTCCAAGTATATCAATGAGCCAAGGGCCCAAAATCCAAATTTCTGTAGCACCCGGAGGGACAAAGGCTCATGGTATTTTTGTGAATGACACATTGGGATAGGTCTTGGGGAAAAGCTGTGACATCTGAGCATTGCAGAAATATTTGCCCGCTTTTGTATTGCACGTGGAGCTGTGATTGGTGACCACATAGAGTTGATTTTCCACCCAGTTTAATATACCATTTTTGAACGCCGGGGTATAGCACTACTAGGAAAACAAGGTTATGGCTCTGTTATATTCGGGGTTTGGATCCCTAAAACATACAAATATAGATGTAAATGTGGTGGTTTATAGTAGTGATCCTAGTCTTGCGCTCACGGCTTTACATTTTGCCCCAGGCTATTGATCCACTTATCAATCATCAATTGATCATTTCTCATATAATGACACTAAGAATAGTTACATTGCATTAAAATATTGACTATGAAAGTAGAGAAAGTATTATAGTGTGTTTGTCTGTATTTTGTACTGTTTGTCACTTGTGTCTTTTCTTTACAACTCGCCAATCCAGGATATCTGAAGCTACATTGTGATCTTTTCATGTCTCTCATTTACGTCTGCGAACGTTTCTTTGCATTACATACAATTTTTTGGTTTAGTCAATGACTATAAATGCTGTAAAGATTTTTGTGTTCACATTAAGGTTCTTAATCAGTTGAAGTGGTATGTCTGGTTTTACTATCATCCACACACATGCACTATATGTCATGCTCGTTGTTGATAATCTTTTCACGACTGCAGCAACTGTAAATTCCATATTGTTTGTGCTGACCTTACTTTGATCATGAAGAGAATAATGTACGTTAGGGATGATGTACATTTTTGCCACGCTCGACAAAAGTGGAACAATGGCTGTTCTACTTAGGGCGGAGTGTTTGTGTGTGTGTGTGTGTGTGTGTGTGTGTGTGTGTGTGTGTGTGTGTGTGTGTGTGTGTGTGTGTGTGCGTGTGTGTGTGTGTGTGTGTGCGTGTGCGTGCGTGCGTGCGTGCGTGTGTGTGTGTGTGTGTGTGTGTGTGTGTTTTGACTATATTGAACAAGTATGTGTGTGTGTAATAGACATGTGTGTGTGTGTGTGTGTGTGTGTGTTTATATTGACTATACAAAAAAATACAATAAACAAAGGCATTCACAAACTTTTTATAACTGCATTGTAGGCGAGACTAACTGTGCAAAACTTTCTAGACGAGATGATACTCATAACGACCTCTATAAATGGTTTGATTGTTCTACTAAAATGTCACTTCCTGCTTTGAAGTTGATAGACTTAAAATACTACAATAACCTGCTATTCGGGTAAATTAGCTTACAACAGAGGTTTAATTTGTGATGAATCAAAGCTACGAAAAAATGTCAAGGAGTGGTTCCATTAGGAATCGTGTATCTAGACTCATATATATTGTGAGAAGACGTTTCAACAGCAAATTCCAATACTAATTTCAAGAATCATGTTTGAAAAATATGTCTAGCTAGCTTATCAATAATATTGCAAGCTACAGTGAAGTCTTAGAAAAATCCCCTTAGCTGGGTATGGCTATCATAGATCTCATATGAAAAGACCACATTGACAACATTACAATGTGTAGGCAAACAGACCACGTACTGGACTAACCAAATACATATGGCTAGTATCGATCTTAATCTATACTAATATGGGAAACAAAGACTAAGCCACGTATTTGTGGTTAGTACTGGACTAACCAAATACATTCGGCATTAAGACAGCTAGCTAGTCTTATATAAGAAGATTTATCGAGTGTAGGCCAGAATTTTCGGGTTAGTACTGGACTAGTCAGGCGGAAAGTAAACGATCACTAAAACAGGGAATTGAAAACAAGCACATTTAAATTTTTAATTAACTCCTTGGTCGTAGCAGTGCTAGACTACCCTCATCGTCGTAGGACTTAAGTGAACATAAAGAAAATATATGCTGTCTAGCACACAGCTGTTCGATATGTCACCATTTTTTCACAAAACCAGTACTCCTGGGAAGATACTGGTCCTCAACTGGAAATCACTTGAAGATGGACGGAAGAAAACAAAATTATGTACATTCTACAAAATACATCATGGCCTAAACTCAACATTGCAGCTCCATCAAAGTCACATTCTACATAGCAGCTGATGTAAGTACTAATTCAAGACTATCAAAAGCTGTGCTGATGATTTCATAAATTGTTCTTATAATCCTATTCAAGGCATAATTGTTTTCAAAAGTTGTATGTTTTTGGTTGAGATTATTGGTTGAGATTAAAGTATGGTCCCCCAACAACAGCTGCTAAAAGCCATGTCCCATCAAGCATTGCATCAGAAATGTAGATGGAGAGGGGGTAAAAATCAGGAAAAATATTTTGTACATGAACCTTCGCCAACCATCGCAATGCAGCTGTTAGATTGCCGCAATTTGTCGCTTTGTCTGGTCAGCGTATGTGAACAAAACATTTCTATGAAGATTATTGATTTTTTGCATTTCATCCGCTCCGGAGTCTGAGCAAACCAAAACCTAAATAGGGGAGATGGTCGTACAAATTATTGTTTTTTTTATGCTAGCTACCGGTATATGCCGACCACACGTTGAAGCTCCATTCATCAGATGCAGCATATTGGGTGCAGACAAAAGCAGATGGACAGAAGAAAAAACGTTGGCATCAAGGTAGTGGACACTTAGAGTACATCAGATGAAAGACCCCAGATTAGCGGCAAAAAAACGTATTACAAAATGTTCTAGGTGCTGCTCGTACCATAAAAAATACAATACATGTTTAAATAAAGTCAAAAGGGTACGAAATATTTATTATCTACAAATTTTCGCTCCATCAGAGCTTCTTCAGGTATAAAATATTTAAAAGTAGATAATAAATATTTCGTACCCTTTTGACTTTATTTAAATCAAATCAAGTCAAAAACTGCAATTTGATGCAAACTTGGCTGAAGGTGGATTTCACCTCACTAAGTTGCATCAAATTCGCAAGCTGTTCTTGATTTGATAAATTCGAAAGCAATCGTATAGAAATTGCAAATTTTCAATTGGCATTTTCATCCTCCATTAGGGTTCGCATCATGGTGGTCACTATGAACGTCCTTATTCGGTCTGTGCGCAAAGTATTACGCTGAATAACGAATGAACAAAACATCACTGAAGATAACTTAACAACATTTCTGTGTGAAGCTGAACGTATTTTGAATGATCGACCAATTACTGCTGTGAATTCTGATCCAGAGTGCAGTTGCCATTAACTCCTAGTCTCATTCTCCTTCTCAGGGAAACCCTTGTTTGCCATCTGGACGAGTGTGATAACCTGTCACGAAGTGTTATCGCCAAGCTCAATATTTAGCAAATCTTTTCTGGACCCGTTGGTTAAAAAGAATATGTTCCGCCATTGCAAGCTAGGCAAAATGGATGACAAACGCAAAAGTTAACGATTTAGTTTGATGACCGTGAAGGCTATGCAAGAGGTTATTGGCCAATTCGCGCTGAGTCACTGAATTAATTAAAAGTTTGATGGATGTGTTAGGAAAGTTGTTGTGAAGTGTAAAAACGAAATAAGGTACGGCCTATTACAAAATTGGCTTTGCTTGAGGCATCTGAATAAATAAAGCTATGAAGTGTTTAGAATGCATTACTGGTTGTTTTTTTATATGTAACGTTCAGACTGGTAACTTCTTTAATGTAAACTGATATCTATTGTAGTTTATGTTTGAATTTAGAATTAAAAATAATAATAAGGTTAGTTTATAGTCATTTTAATTTTATCAATGTTGTTATGTTGTGAACTTGTTTTTTTTTATGTGTAATTTCAAAAGTTACTTATTACGCAATTGTTACTATGTTATTTTCATGTAATGTTTAATGTGTTCTATTAGGTTTGCCTATTAATAGTTCCCGGGTGGGAGTGTATGCAAAACCTAATGTACACCTGTTGTTTATAGTCTCCTATGTAAACACTGTTATTCTATCAATATTGCCATAATAATGTATGTATTTAATCCTGTATGCACTGTACTGTGAAGATGAAAGGCACCTGGACAGTACTAATTTTTTCATGTATATGTATCACTTTCTCACCAAATGTTGAACGTCAACCACAGTCAAATAAATGTTCAAAGTCAGTCATTCTTACAAAAGTCAGTCATTCAACATTACACATGTATTGTAAAAAAACGTATCACTAGCTCGTGCAACTCTCCTGGCAGGAGGAAAGGGTCATGGAGTCAACCGTCGCTCGTAGTCACTATTCATCGGCCGCTTTTATATGCTTTTTTATCGCAGACATTTTGTCGCATGGACGCTTCCTAGACGCTGTAATGATTGCACATATGTCATATGTTTTTGCTGGATGGAAAGCAGAAAACTTGTAATACCCGGAATTTTCATAGAAGTGAAATGCCATTCTCACTCAATGCTTAAAGGGACACGGCTTTAACAACTTGTATAAGTTATTAGTTTCATAAAATGTTGACATGTATTTTAGCAAAGTTTGCCATGTAACATTGTCATAAAGAGTCCATCTAATTAAATCTCAAACTCAAACATAAGTCAACTTTGTTTTTCAGGAGCAATAAATTTGGCGAAGACTTATTTAGAATACATAAACCAGTCACTTCAGTCAACTGTATGGATCTGTTGCTTGATAATCCGGAATACATAAACTGTAAGTACATAAGATGGTATGATGTTTCGATACCTAGTTTGATTTCACACCAATATAATTTAACGTTTTGCAATATACTTACAAGGCAGTTGTCCACTCACAGAAACAATGCACTGTCATGCTTCTTATCATATCATTTTAAAATATATCAGTATCTGCTTTATAAAAGCAGGCCATATTATTTCATCAGTATTAAAAAAAGGACAGCTAATTTATTATTTAGCAACGAACTTTGTTCGTGCTAAATGATTGTATTAGTGAGGTTGGGGGGGGGGGCGGGGGTAGAGAGGTTGCTTCAAAGTAAATTTATATATGTTTCTATTAGAAGGGATTTTCGAGATTTTTGTTTTTTGGTGGAAATCGTATTGAAGTACTTTACAGCTCCGAAAATTTGGCAGTTCTTTAATTTTACAACATTTAATCTTTATCATCACTAAGAAATAAATATAGTAATGTCGTTGTTGTGATATATGTATTTTATTCTGCATTTGTTTGTGGCCAATTCTAACTTTGAGGGAGAAAATGAGCCCATGTTGCAATACAATAAACGCTAGATTTTCACTCGTAATAAAGCAACGTACTGCGTTTTACCCGGAAATCAGAGTTAACCAGCAGGATAAAGTTCTTCCACATAAAAAATCAAAATATATTGTTACCTGCACCAGCCGGTTGCACTTAAAAGGTTCTATTATTCAAAGTATTGATGCTGATTCTTATTATCACACTTTGAGACCATAATATTCTACATATTTTAAGAAATCTATCGAAACTCCCCCAGATCAAGATTAGCAATAATGCTCTTTATTATCGCCCTGCCACCTGTCTGCGTATCGAAAGCGCTGTTACTAATCTGCAACAACGATGCGCGCTTGACTAAGGCTGATTCTTTGAAAATGCATAAATTATGATAATGAGCGTTTGTATGCCGCTACTCTTAATCGCATCGCAGTATGGTCGGTGTTGACATGTTTCGGTGTGTAATAAAGGCTAATCATTGATTACCAGCGACTACGACACTAGACCAGTACGACACGAAAATATGGAGCGATTACGACACGAAATGTAGGAGACTACGATACCAAATGTCGGGAGATTACGACACCATTTAATAATAATAATATATTGTGTAGTAGTATTTCATTTAGCATTTAGCATATCTATAACCATATGGGCTTGGATTACATATAGAGCCTATGAGAGGTACAATAAAATATACATTAACAAAGTATTTATTCACATTAAGTATAACAATTACGAATTATTAAAAATTGATTGATTTCAATATATGGCTTATGAAGTTGGCTTGGGATAAGTTATTACTGGGCCATGAAAAGTAGCGATTTCACGAACCAAATCCATAGGTGAATATTCCCCAGCAATAAGCTTGTCCCAAGCCTGAAATGTACGGTTTTGTTTTAAAAGAAAGGTTGCCCTTTGTGCAGCAGTATGTGTCGTACTCGCTCGCCGTTTGGTGTCGTAGAGGTATGATTTTTTGAGAGGTTACGACACGAAATACGGTGTCGTACTCGCTGGTTCCCACTTGCATAATACGTCATCATTTCTCGTGTAAGCCCGTTTTAGGTGACGAAATGCACCTCGCTATGGCGGATGTTACAAATTTTGTTAGGTATTTTTTACATTTTTCTTAAATTACATCGTTATCTAAACGTGTTAGTGTTTAATCGTGTCGGATAAATTTTATTCGTTCGATTAGGTGGCAATAGCATTCTTTTACAAGCCGTTTTTTCTGCGATAATCGTGTTTTTGCACATTTCATGTGCTGTGCCAAGTCAATCTCTAATGAAATTGTTAAATTTAATAAACTCGGCGAAGCCAAGATAGCGGCGCTGTAGGCGGTGCCGCAGGCGCCGCGGGGGGGTGGGTGTGAGAGGGGGGACACCCCCCTCCTGAGCGTGGGGTCGAGGGGGACCTCCCCCCGAAATTTTTTGAAAATTTGATGCATTTTCTGCATTCTAGACTAGAGCTACTATTTGGCATAGACAGATATCTGCATAGTGTTTCGCTATATTCATTCAAATATTACTTATACATGCCATAATATAATACTTATTATATATCTGGAATGTACATCATGTAATGGAATCATAATATTAATGAATGTGTGATATCTGCTCTGTATCCTTTTAATGCCACAATTAAATAGAAAATATTAGAATTCTGGTATGAAAAGTGTTAGCGCGTGCGATGAAATATTAGACCCACAAAAAAAGTGGTGTATCCAAAACTTGACTGAAACCCCCCCCTTGCTCGAAATGGAATATCGTTCCATTTTTGCGAAGGGTGACAAAATATACATCATCCCTTACTTATATTTTCGTAAGATAAATATTACTTATGAGTCATAAAAATTATATGATCTATGGTGAACGTAGACCAGTAGGATTATGGATTTATTTGTCTAGAAATTTGGCTATGGCTGATGAAGTTTCTTTCACCTAATGGAAAATGTCCTCTACATATAATTCTAAGAAATTGAGTCTTAATTAAGGGAACTGAGGGCGGGATAAACGTTCGTTGCTAAATTTCGAGGGCGTGGAGGCCACTATCTAGTTATCTTTATGATGTGATGTCGATAGATGAATCTGCTCTGACTCGGTGACGACAGGAACGTTTTAATATATCGTATGTTTGTAGCACATCTACTGATGATGTTTTCTCTTTTACAGAGATCGAGCATCACTTACTTTGCTGGAAAAGGATTATGGATGGTCCACAAAGTTTAAAAGATATTAATCATCATTGTGCATGCACAAAATAGTTTGACATGTAGGTAGACATTAAACAATGAAACAAAAACAGTTTAACAATACAATTTTATTTAATCATGATTCTTGACACCACCCAACCAAAGGTTAGGTCCTCAGATCAGTCAGTAATGACCTTGTGGTTTTAAGGGATGAATATTAAGAATTTTGTTTTCAAATACAAATATGCGAATTAAAGAGCTTGATTTGAATGGCTGGAGGCATCAGAAACTCAATGTATTATGGCACAGTAAACAGGTTTGCTTTCTCGCGTTGGATAATTTGTGTACCAAAATGTTTCATTTTCATGTGTGTTTTTCAACATGATTCACCTTCTCTTGTGATCAAATTCTGATATGTTTAAATTTATCATGTTTTTTATTTAGCACATAACTACATGTATAATATGTATACCTTATTCATGATTATTTATGTATTTGTGCGCAAATTATATTCATAGTGTATGGAGACATTTTCTTGCAGTTCTATTTAAATTGCAAAAATAAGTAAATGAATTTGAGAAAATAGATTGTCCTGAAGTGTGCAGATAATCAGTTTTAACTTGTTTTCTTTGATGTAGATATATTTGCTATAAAATATATTCAAAAAATGAACTTGTTTGCAATGCATTATCAAGCTACTAATAAACCATGAAAATAAAATTTGAAAAATATACACATATGCTTTGATTTATGCAGACAGTGCATGGAACGCATGCAGACTATCAGTGATTGCTTGCATGGTGTATTTTGCATGTTTTCAACGATGCACAAAAATAAGTCATTTTTTGATATGCATTATTTCTGAGTGATCTTGAATGTGAAACAAGATATTACGTAAATATATGTAAAAATGTATTCATGCATGTATTTGTTACATTACATCTTAGTGGATCTTTTTAGGGAAATGCCATTTTTCAAGTTATCCATAAATTTGACATGGTTTTGAGACGAATGGGTTCAATTGTATATTACTGTGAATATTTTGTAACAAAACCAATCGGTACGATATTTAGTAATCATTTTTAACGGATGTTTCGCTAATATGTTTTCAAATATTTTCTTATATGCCAATGACTTTCAAAGGAATTGGACAAGTTACAGTGTTTACTGATGAACCAATTTCATTCAAACTAAACACAATTACGAGGTATGAGGCAGGTATTTATAGTGATTTGATTCTGGACATTTTGCCAATTAAAATGTGCTTTTCACACTTTTGACGTTTTATGCAATGTCTTTAATACTGTTTGGAAGAAAACATTTAAACTTGATACATTGTATTATATCATAGCTATAATGTTGTGGATTATGAAATTGCTGATTCTCTGGATGATGGGTCAACATGAATATTTCAGTTTCATACCAGTATGTTGAAGTACAATGTACATACTAGTATGTTTAGATGTTGGAATATATTTGAATTGTATTTGCGTTGTAGAGAAACTAATCATCATTTGCTGTAATGCAGTTGTGAGTCTTCAGTAGCTTTCATGGTAACTATTGATAAAAAAACAACATTGAAGACCACATGGAAATATGGAAGAGATATCAGATGGGGATGCGCCAGAATAAAATATGTCAAATATTTTACACTATGGCAGTTATGGTACTCTTAGAAGATGCAATGTAACAATAAATCGAGAAATTCTTTCAGTTACATTAAATTGATTACTAGCTCAACAGCAATATGGAATACATGTAGCGTTATAATTTATTGTACTCAAAGTTTTGTACAACTTATGTAATATAATATAGTAACTTGTCCATAACTTCTTTATTTGTGTCAAAATTTAATTAATGCTAATTTATCATGACATCTTGTGCAATCAAGAGCTGTTTGCAAACTGTAAAATAAAATACTATTCGGGTGATTCCTGATTCAGGTCACACAAAAATTATAAATCGCTGCGAAATTATATATTATCACAGTAAAATTTCTTTCCTTTCATGTCAAGATATTTTTATGATCTACCTCATTTGCAGGTGAGTTATGAAAAAGTGAGCACAAACTATAGTCTTTAAACACATTCAAAAATAGAAATTAGGTTTCCTCACTGAGAACCTGATGTCATATAATTTTTAGGTCATTGAAAAGCATTGAATTATGGTTAAACTGGTAATTTCAATGCTATTTGAGCAGTGTTTAGATTTTTGTTAACATCACCACATTGATTTCCTCCAAATAAATAAATTTTTAAGAGTAAACTCTGTGGAAATCCTGAAATTGTAAAAACTGGATTTGTATAAATATATGAAAGTTTGTAATATGATAATATATGTGGGTTGAAAGTGGTAAAATATGCTTTCTGTAGGTCTATATTATTGTTTCTGAAAATATGTATATTGCTATAGGAATAGTTGATCGGTCTATATAGCTACATGTATATGATTTTGACTCAAATGCTCAAAGAACATCGTTTAAAATTATATTGTATCTACTATCATATGTATTTTGAAATGTAATTGTGAAACTGATGCAATAATCTGCAATATAGCTGAATCCAGTGATAATAAGAATAAATTGTCAGATTCTGTTTTTATAGTGATTTCTTATATTTCATGTATAAATGGTATAGCAGTATTAAGATTCCATTTTTTTGGCATGCACTAAAACTTTTCATATCAGAATTCCACTATTTACTGTTTAATTGTGCCATCAAAAAGATACAGCAGAGTTCACACATTAATGTTATTATATATATTCCCCTTATATAATGACTATTATTTTATGGCATATGTAATAAGTATATTTGAATAAATATCGCAAAACACTGTGTGGCACACATACATGAGAACTTCAAACCATGACATTTCTTCAACCGATTTATTAATTTTACAAAACATTTGTGAAACAGTACCTTTAAGTCTAGGCTATTATATACATATATACACATAATATAGAAAAGTGATTTGTTTTATATTACAGATCCATATGCAGTTAGATTTACGACCAAACATTGACTTTAACTTTCTCAGAGTTTCACATTAATTGCGAAAGTAGCTCGATGGCACAAACACAACATGTAAATAATAAACGTCCCTCACGTGGTAGATCTTGAATACTATTAATTATTATTTATCAATGCCACTAATATAATTAAAATTAGATAAGTGTACATGTTTCCCATGACTTTTCCGATGTTGCTGCTGCTGGTGGTGTTGGTCGAATCATGATGTATTTCTTGGGGCGAAAACTGTGGTTTCAATAAGCTGCAGATCATGTCTACAACTTCTCCATACGTGAAATTGAAAAGAAATCCTGAACTTTCGACCTGTTTGGAAGTTTCATTGAGTGTGAAATTATTGCCCAAGCAATATTTAGCCCAGCCTGTCGCTTCTGATGCGTTTAGTTTCTGCTCTTCAAATGAGTTTGACGATGAGTTTAACGATTCTTTTTGTTGTATTCTATCGGACAAAGCCAAGTATTCCTCACTCGTTATCGTTATCTGGGGTTCTTTTTTATAGACTTTAATTGTCATATCGACAAAAATAAGATAACAGTCAATCAATCTCCTCAAATGGCCCTCTTCGAGTTTACAATAGAAAGGATTGCCTTTAGTATTGCAGTCGTAGTATATATAAAAACAATATTCAACAACAGCCCATAGTACCTTTGCTAGCGTATTATCATGGTAGAATGGTGGACCAACAATTTCCGGGGGTTTTGATTTGGCAAACTGCAAGCGATAAAGAAGCTTTGTCAGTTCATCAACAACTTCGTCTGGGCTTGACCAAAATTTTTTCCACGACAGCGACTCTTTTTCGAATTCATCTATTCTTGTTTGGTCTAACAGAGCAGCTAGTGAGCCTAAATCCATCTCCTCTTTACGTTCACAACGAACAGCAGTTGACAATATCGAACCAAGCAGCAATAAAACATAGTGGAATGCCATTTTATCCTCTACCATATAGAATAGCACTTTATGTGTTTGTTCATTAAAGCTGTTACTTCTTAGTTTGTCAACGTACCAACGTACCGTTTAGATCTATGACGTAGGCTCAGAATGTTCACGTATTTTCAAGCAGTTCCACCAGCCGTAGATTGCAGTTTTACGTCACACTTAAGACCTTTGGGAGTCGTGAGTACCTCCTTTATCAGCAACTTTTCAGCGCACAGCACTTGAACCGGGACTTCTCTGGATCCAGGAAGTGACCGGTAGGAAGCAAAGAAGTAGGCTGTGCCCGAGACGTTTGTTGAAACGTGAAAGCCCACGCGTTTTTACTGTGAATCAATAAAAATAGATAAATAAATAAATAAGCCATCACCTGAAGGTTAAACAAAAACTTGTTATAAACATCTAAAACCTAACCACCCACCAGAAAGCATTTACATGTAAAAGACGCCTGAATTTCTTGAATGTTATTGATATTACTAGAATAAGAAATGTAAGAACTAGATCTATATATTCATGAATATTAATAGAAATTCTGTTACATAGAGCACAGCACACCCAGTTCGTGTGTTATTTAAATAAAATTGTTAGGCTCCAAGCAATTAGCATACAACATTACTACTTTAAACATTATTGCTTTCCCGGTGCCAAAGTGAAAAAAAATTTTTTTTAGTAAGATCTAATGTAAATAAACATGTTCAAATCCAAGATTATCGCCACGCACGAACTGGGTGTGCATGCAACGAATTGCACCATAGATCATATAATTTTAATGAATCATAACAACTGTATTTAGCATGCGACAATATAAGTAAATAGCTTTATTTTGACACATCAAACACGTTTGTGGGTTCATTAATAGCTGTGTTACGATTGTTTAAACAATAAAATGCACGAACTGGGTGCGCACTGGTCTAGCAATGTATTAACATACATATAATTATTACTCAAAACTTAGTAGAAATGGCAAGTTAGCTCTATGCTACCTGTTACCAGCATTAAGAAACAATATCTTACCTTTCACAGCCTTAGCGGTCAACTTCATATAGATCTATTTGCGTATAAGGTTTCAACTATGGTTTGTATATGTTGTAAACATGATCATTTGCTCGTTTATTAGATTAAGCAATCAGATTGGTTAAAGCACTTGATATTTTCCATGATCTGATTGGTTAAGAAATGTATATGTACTTTGTTACCATGGTATGTTCCTTGACTTAATCAAATACTACAATCACCAAGCTTAACAGAAATGCCAAAGTGCTCATGTTATCTTCGATATGATTGGATAAAAAGTTGAAACGTCAAGATAGTGATGTCATCATTTACACATGTAAAGCGTACGTGTACGTCATACGTACAAAGAGGAACGTCACACGTAAGGATATGTCATACATAAGGTGACATTTGCCAAGCATAAGTTACAATAGATGAAACATCATTATGACTTAAACCCCTTTCACAAAGCACGTAGGCCTCAGTTAGGACGGCTTTAAGACAAAAGTACATAACAATATTCAAAATTCGTACGCAAATCCTGTGATCGTCACACGATTTTTGAGCATCCTACGCTGAAAATACCTGTCGTAACACACCGTCGTAGAGATTTTGAACATCTTCAAAATTTACGTTCCTGTTATGCACGGACTTACGATTGATGGAAAGCGTGCATCACGCCCAAGATGATCCTGAGACTATATTGAACAGATTCATCGGATTTCTTATCATACAATACTAAATATACATTTTGTGAAAAAAAAATCCCTTATACTTGCTTTATTATAAGCCAAATATTTTCTCTTTCTTGATCAAGAAGGCTTCATCATGGCCAATGTTCAGTGAATGTCTGACAGTATCAACACAGCTGCAGACATCACATGACATCAGGAATGCAAAGGATATAGTGGACAGAGCAAGAAAAGCTCTATTAGCAGAAAGGATCCGCGTCACAGCACATAAAGTTAACACACTGAGCCACGAATATAATAGTCGTTATTCTAAAGTCATAGAACCGCTGGATGGTGACAACAAGGAAATCATCCGCACGCATCTGCTCAATTCCAGGAGGAGGCAAAATGATGAAACAAGGGAACGCCACAAACAGAAGCTGGATAAGTGAAAAAAACAACACGTGAATCTCTCAAAAGTTGCAGATGAAATAGATCTCTCGGGTGAACAACTGAAAAGGTGGATGGTAAATCTTTCACAGAAAACACTGTCTAAAGATGAAAACCCAATCCTGGCGAAAGGTCTGAATTTCGCTATCACGGAAAACAAACCACCTCTGAATGATTTAATAGTGGCATCTGAGAAAGCCTGTAGTTTGGTTGGTTATGAAGAATTCATCAAAGTCACCAAAACCAAATATAACAGCTAGTCAATATAAATCTATTCAAACATTAGCGAAAGATATCAGTCATGATCCTTCCTGCTGATAACGGTAGGGCTACATTGAGTTTGGACAAGAATGAATACCTCATTAAAGTACATACCATGCTATCACATGAAAAAAACCTATGCCAAGTTGACCAAAGATCCACCTACACACGGAAATTGAAAGGAATACTTACAAGACTGTTAAAAGAATGTAAGATCACAGAAGCACAGAAGTGACATTTGTATTCCACTTCAGAAAATGTTCCACGTTTATACTGCACTCATAAGATACATAAGAAAGACGTACATGTACGTTTGATTCTTAACATATATTAGAGAGTATTTTTGTTTTACTTTTTGGAAGCTGAGAGCTTGGTGGTGGGTAAAGTGCCTGTATGCTGGCTTTATTTAACTTAACCCCCAATTTCACATAGACCATGATAGTTCCATATGTTCGAGAAGACGCCAGAAGTTTAGTGCCATTTCGAGGTGGATCGTGGGTGTTGTGAGGTTCTGACGTCATCTAAAATGTGTGACAACGTGTTCTTTCCCTCATATCTGTTAAGTGTGTTTGAACGTCTTATCCATTTAGCCTCCCTGACTTGACGCTTTCGATGACTTCAGAGACGGTGCAATATTTAACAGGCGGGGGGGGGCGGTGCATATAGAAAAACTTGTTTGGAAAAAGGTCTTGTCCCCTGCTGATATGACAAAAAAACCTGATGTCCCATGACCTCTATTCATAAAAAACAGTCTGGCTCCCCTCCCATGAATATTCGCGTGATTAATTTGAACCGATTCACTCACCTCGAGGTGGGATTTCAGCAGCTGAAAAAAAGTACATGTCCCATGCCCAACGAGAATGAAAAATCGTCCGATCCTTCTACTTTGCACCTTTAAAAAAGTACCTGTCCCCCTACCAAATGCACCCTGGTAAATATTGCACCGTCCCGCATCCTGCAAGGAATTCCCTGTCAAATTTCAGTTCCGAAGATGTTATTGTGATACGGTGACGAAAGTCTCAACATAAAATTAAATATATTTGGAAAGTAAGTATGAATTGTTATTTAATGTATATGAAACCTATCCTGAAGAAATGTTCGCCAATCATAACTGGTCACATTTTGCGGTCTAACAGGGCTTTGCCAGAGTTTGGTGGGACTCATTTGCTGCACTCGTTCGCTTTATCAAACTCCACATTAGTGCATGTGTGCTGAACTCCAGAGCAAAAACTTAGAATTTCAGTTTGCCCCCGAATTTTTTTAGAATACTTGTTTTGTTCATTTTTTTACACCCAAACAAATCTATGAAACTCATAATTAAGAGGGGAAAGCGAAGAATTTGCTTCAAATTTGAAAAGAAAATTCAAATAAAGATTTTAGTTCACAAAAACACGATTTTTTACATATCAAATCGTATACCCAATGAACGTGGTAACCAAAGGCAGCTTCAGCATTGACTAAACAAATGTAAAGTCCTTATTACGTCATACACTATACCTTAATTTACTGTCACCAATAATATTGCCCTTCAAATGCTTCCCTTTGTACTTATATGACCATATGCATGCATGCTATCGCAAATAAAAAAGTTTGTCATTATCTAAAAGTTGCATTGGCGGCCAAGTTTAGTTTGGTGGCCACGGGTCGGTCTGAACTCATAACCTCATTCCACCTCTGACCCCTCCCCGCGTGAAGATGGAACTCACGTCCACCTTGATGCCAACCCTTGGGCATTACTCACTATAGGTATAAGGAGGTGACGGCCACAGCAGGAGGTGTGTGTGTGTGTGTGGGGGGGGGGGGGTGCTTTTTCTACACCCCTCCTACCTATGTTGTAACTTTGTGCCCTATATCCTGTAGTCATCATATGTTCCATTCCACATGTTTATGAGATAAAACCCCGGGGATACGATTTATATTCGTATCGACGTTTTTAAATATTTACATATTTTTCATATAAAAAGCATATAAACATCTACCAT
>CM032665.1:42936002-42947382 GCA_019095985.1 Streblospio benedicti
TCTAATAGGTACTGTGTAAACATCAAACAAAAGCCTACATCGTGTCGCGACCGGCACCGAGCAAACGGCAAGTTTGAGCGAGAGGAGTGAGTCTACTCGTCTACATCCGCGAGCGACAAAAACGCGGCCGTGATTTCACGCTGCTGTTATCCCGCGTGCTTTGCCGGAATACGCCGCAATCAGGGCGGTTATTATGAGGGGATTAGCGCTGCTTACGGCAGTGAGGCTCTAAATGGTTAAAATTGGAATAAAGGTTATTTTGAGGCTCTAAATAGTTAAAATTGGAATGTGGTTTATTTTGAGATTGTATGTTCGTGGAGGAAATTATTCTTTAGACAATCTTTGGCTGATGTAGAAAGGTGACATTGTGTGCTTTGTTTTCTTGAGCTGTTTGTGAGGATCAACTAATTGATGGAAGTGTTGAGTGGATATGCTATTAGTACCAGCTATTATGGACTTTAAATTGTATTTTTCAATAAATAGGATACATAGATTGGATTCACGTCGTTGAAACCATTACGTTTTAATTTGAATATTCAAATTATCGCCTGTCAAGCTTTACTATACAATTTCTCGATGGATTATATGACCATGCATGGAGTCAAGACATTCATCGCCATCTTGGCATTAGTAGCCACCCAGGCTGATTCAAACTTCCCAGGTAAAGTATAATAGGTCTAAATGACTTGTAACATTGTGGCCAATATAATTACAATTCACATTACCATGGGGACATTGCAATAATGGATAAACCTACTCCCATTGAAAATATATAATTAAATTTGTGTTGACACACGCCTAGAGTTAACTGAATCAGCCATGCATATCATGACTACAGAACTCTGCCGGTACTGGGACAAAAGTACGGCTTTTAAATTAGTTAGAACAACATACACACCTTTGCCTTCCAATTTACAACACCCAATAAACAAAGCCACAAGTAGATTTACGAGCAAACTTTAACCAGTTCCCTCCCTACTGTGTTACGAGCTCCTGCAGACAACAATGATTGGCGAATGGTGTTTTGGGGAAACTGACACCGCAGGAGGGTGTCAGAAGCCAGCTACCGGGGGCCAAATCTATGATGCAACCTCCAACAAGCCGGGTACGACCATAGGCGTGGTGTTTTAAACCAAAGAAATACAGATTTCAGGGCAGTGCTGGTGTTGAACTTGAATTTTGCGATGCCTTTCTAAGATGTGATTTATACATTGCAAAAAAGCTCCCAGAATGTCAAATTGCATTTGTCCTCTTGAAGTTTACCTACATAAGCAATGGCAAAAGCATGCATTTTGTGCTAGTTTAACACTCATCAAAATTGCATCTATGCTACGTATTATTTGACAATGTCCTTCTAAAGTATAGAGCAAAAGTGAGAATGGGATAGTCTGCTCCTAACTGACATGTCCTCACCAGAAAGTGTCACCCAAAGCAATTTCCTATTCTATAGTCCAGGTACATTGCATTATAATATCAATCTTGGATTGACATGTGATTGCACGATATTTGATTTACTACACCCGATGAAACCAGTTTCCATTGACACGACAGAACATTTTCTGTTGCCCAAAGTTCGTTATGAACACGCCATTTGACGTAACTGTGATGTATAGAATAAACGGTGCCAATTCCAGGTACAAATTGGATCGGCGGAGGCGATAAAGTGGACATTTCTAGTGTAGACCATAACTGTGGCGCTAGTAAAGCAAAGCTTTAGTCGTGTTATAAGCGATTGATGACAAGTGAACGATAGAAGAAAGAAAAACACGCCTGCTTCAGGTGTTTCGGAACCACTTATGCTTTTGATAAAGGTGGTAAAATGTGGAGCGGACAGTAGAACACATGTGCTCAACAAAAACAATAGCTAGTGGCTGCTATGCTCACAATTACGTCACATATCATCAGTGAATGATATAAGCAGATAGGGATGAGTGTTTTCCCGTTGTCATGTGTACATGTAAAGTATGAAATCTGCATACACATATTGATTGGCAAACGGCTCAGTCTAACAGTTTGACGGTTCGACGGCTTATAAAGGGCTTAGAATTTGTCTTAGTCTATGTCTTTCGTGATAGAAATATGTTTTTCGTAAAAAAAGTTGTGACAGAGAAGATAGTACGTGTCTACTGTCAACATATGATGCGGTACGCAGATATAAAGACACCCCAACACAGCACCCACCCACACCATATACAGTAGAATCTCTATTAGGACCACCTTTGGGACCAGTGCTAAATGGTCTCAATAGAGAGGAGGCCTCTATACAGAGGTTCATTCTGGTAGCTTCATGAAGGTTTGTGAGACGGTGAACAGTGATCTTAGTATAGAGGTGGTCTCAATAGACATGTGGTCTTAATTGGAGGTTCTACTGCACACTGTGTATAACAGGCACCACTCACTGCAGATTGAGAACGGAAACTAGTTTTGATTCCTTTTTAATTGTTCAGCCCCATGGCGGCAAGGCTAGCCTGAGATCAAAGGTGTGAGTTGTTTGTGGCGAGGCTATGCATAACAACAGCGCGGCGGCGGCGGCGGTATCATCCTCACGGTGCGAAGCGGATTAGATTTCAAAACTAATCCCGGGCTTTGATGAGGAATAAGATTGCGTTCTCGGGGGCGGGGTCAAAGTGGCAATGTTGTTACTTGTAGAATCAATCGAATTAGCCCGGGGCTACCGACAGGTGGTAATAACTAATTTGTGAAGCATCAACAGCACAGCTGTAAGACAGACGGCATAAAAGTGATCGGTTTTCGCTGTTATGGATGCATTTTTTAGGGTTAATGCATTGTTTTGTTGTTGGTTTTGTAGTTGTTTTGTTTTTTGCGTTCTTTGGAATTTGCCCTTTGTTCAATTTGCATGGTCTTTAAGAACAAATTTTGTCGGAGCAAAAGACTGCTGATAAATATCTGATAATTATATTAAATTATTTATTTAAATGATTACACGATTACCAAGTACATAATCTTCATGAGTGAAGGCGCAAGAATACAGGAAGAAGAAATACACAGACTATGTTAGGACTGGAATAAAACCTTCGGTACTAAAAATACCAGCTCAAACCGTCCCCTTAGAAAAGCGGTCAGCTTTGATGCAGTCTCAGCCATTAGGCCACCATTCCTCAACCCTTTGATCACATCACGAATAATGTGCTTGGGATAATCCCTGACACAGAAACAGATGCAGTGTCGTCTGCAAAAAAGGACTTTTAAAACATGCCCTAAATGTAGAGTCTGTTGTGAATTTCTGTTTCAAATAACATACGTTTTCAGAAACAAAAGACAGTATCAAATGTGGGCTAATACTCGTTTAGAGTATGATAAGTATGTCGTTCAAATACTATATTGCTTTCTCATAAGCCTGGAAAATTGGAGAAAACAGAACATATTATCTTGGATATTGTAGAGGTGTATTGAAACCAAAAAGAGAGTGACACATTTAATGTTTTAATTTCTAGTAACAATGCATCAGGTTGTAATACCCAGTTGTTAGCCTCACCAAGTAGCATTGTATGACGTTGAAACATACATGAGTACTGTATTTATTATATAGGAAGTACTGTATTCGTGCACGGTACTGCTTAGAATTGTCAATGGTGGGGAGGTGATGAAAAAATACATATTCTTTAACAAACAAAAATAATGAAAATAAAACATTTAAAAGCAATAAAATAAAATTTTCTTCATATCCGTGTATGGTGTTCATTATGATTTAGAGTGGGCTCCTTCCAATTTCGCACTGCTGAATAAACATCTGCCAAATGGCACGTTTGAGTCATATTAATTATTCAAGATGGCTACCTTGGGATGATGCGATTCTGATTTATTTCTAATGGGGTACATATATCTCAAAGTGTATTGCTCACTACTTGGTTGGCCAGAAAGATAATTCGTCTGATTGTGTTGCATAACACGGTTGGAAAGTTTGCCATATACATTTTGCATTCCCAAATGATCACATTGTTCGAAAGTAACATGAAAATACAGCCACTTGTTAGCCAAGTTACCGCGTTACACGCCATAGCTTATAACCAGATATCCAGCCATCAACCAAAGCCACAGAAATTCCACCAAGCAAGTATCTAGGAAACCCTCGACTCACAGCCATGTTGAGATTGCCCCTGCTTTTCTATTACGGCGTTCATTGATATAGAATCCATACAAGAAGCATCGTGCGCAAGAGCACGTATAAGGTTTCGTCTGGTGATTAAATTTTTCAGACAAAAACAGAGTGTGACTACATTATAATGAAGACGAATGGGTGTCGTGAGAGCTGAGGGAACGGCGGCTACTCTTTCAATTGAGTTTTGTCATGAGGGCAATCCAGGACTTAAGAAAAACGTCAGATAGTAAAGGAGCTGAAGTTATACTGGAGATTTCCATATTATGACCGGTGCCTTAGAGGTTTGAAGGGATGGGAGAGAATTCACTTAATTTTGAAACGAAGTTCACGCCCCAGACTTAATTTTAGAGTCATTTTCCACTAAATACGTAAAGGACATAAGTGGCCCCCACATGGGCCATAATAACGGGTGAGCGCCCTTAGCGTGGTTGTGAAATGTATCTTAAAACAGCTCAATTTCGGGGCTAAAGTAGAGGTGTTTTTGAAAAAGGCTCATGTACCTGATCAACACATGGGTTCATTTTTTTGTTCATTTTGGTCGTGGAGGTAACTGTGCCAATTCGATGCCATTTTTTTTCTCTAATGTGTGCCCTCAGAGTTACTAGAATATTCACAGCAACATTGATTGTCGACAACTATATGTGTATGTAGGATGCAATGTTTGGAAACACCCGTCTATAGTCTTTACCACACCAGTTTACCGAGTCGTCAATCTATGCCACAATCAAATTCGATACATATTTAGTGGTGGCTACAGCTGACTTGTACACACCTGACAAGTACGAAAGTGTGTGCTGGCATCACTGTACTTCCAGAATTTGCATAAACTTGAACCATTAGCATTACTTTATTCCTTCCAGAGGTGCGGGACTATTGCGAGCAGGAAAGGTTCCAGCCCCAGTGTCCGGGAGAGAACCAGGTACTTACTCACTTATTGTGTTTACATCAGTCTACTTATCATGTTGTTATTTCTTTCATTTGTTAACACTTAACAATTCTATATCAAGAGGTATTCTATCATTTTATCAGATGTATAGATCACGATTTCCCCCCTATGTGTTTCATTGCTAATGTATAACTACATACACTCATGTTTTTTAAAGATAAGATTTAGACTAAAATAATAAGTATCTATTATACATTTGAAATTCCATTCAAACATACGCCTCTGTTGGTAACAAACACAGTATCAAGCAAACACCACCACCTATCTGTAGTGTTGTTTCTGGCCGCTAGGTGGTGCTCGTCCGCTACGCCAAGTACGGGCGCATGCGCAGTAGCCGCTGTATCGGCGACACGGGCATCACGGGCTGCGCGGCCGACGTGCGCGCGCTGCTCGACTCCAGGTGAGCAGACGACAGCGCCCCCTCCCACCAAAATACTTCATTTTTCATAGGGTTTTTCATGAAATCCCCGCAAGTGCGCCCCCCCCCTCCTTAAGTGTGCCCCTTTTGCCTGTTCTGTTTCATGTATTCCCAAAAACTTTTACCGAATAAAAACTCAATTTGTTCTGAGATGTAGAAATTAGTGGGGTCTTTGGGCAATATTTTTATAATCTCAAAATCGGGGGTCCAACCCGAATGTGGAAGAGACAATTTTTTCTCAGAAAACAATATACCGGGGACATACACTTATTTGATAATGAAATATTTATGGGTGCGATCGTATTTTGTTCGGCCGGTCTTTGATTAGTCATCCCAGACTCAAAACCAGGTCCTGTGGTATTGTAATTTGCAGAAACGATCTAGTCTCTATTTGGTAATGAAAATGAATAAATTCCCACAAAGCACTGTAAACCACGTGAAATGCCACGTGATTTGGTTTGTTTGTCTAAAAATTACCCAGAGTTCATAGATAAGAAAACTCGTCTATGCGCGTGTCCCACGTGCTCTGTTCCCGCCTGCAGGTGCTCGGGCCGGCGGTCGTGTGACGTGGTGGTGCCGAGCCTCGTGCCTCTCTCCCGCCAGCCGTGCGACAAGACGTACCGCAGCTACTTGGAGGCCGCCTACACATGCGTGCCAGGTAACACATGTATTTTCTGTTATATTTCTCCCAAGTTTGCATGTAGATACAATTATATTCTTCTCACTTTCTTTTCTATGGTAAGCAAGCTCCTACCCACTATATTGACATTGTCAACACAGTGGGTAGGAGCCACTCTTAGCATCAGATGTCAAATTGACCTCTGAAATGTTTCACCAGAGATTGGATTATCATGATTTGCTAATTTATGTGACCTGAGTCTTAATTCAACCTTTATATCGTCATTGTTTATACGTAGATTATCCAAACCAGCAGCGTAGAAGCCGTAGATACATGTAGGCTACCTCTAATTGTGTTATAAGCATAGAAAAATGCCAACGGGCAGTCTGCAAATCTTTAGCAATGCTTGGATTGATCACTTGACCTAATTCAAATCCTGACTCAAAAGGTCTGTGATTGGTTCACATTTTAATGAACAATAATAGTTATGCTTCTTGACATGTCATACTCAGTAGTGGGCGCTTCACCAATCACATTTTTCCTGCATGACCCCCTCTAAACCAACCACATTTACGTGCAGTTGCGTACGCGTCGCCCGAGCTGTGCACGGGCCCGCTGGAGGTGCGTGCTCCCCTGGGCTACCTGTCGGCGGCCGTGGCCGAGACGACGGGCTGCGGCGCGCTAGACAGCCCCTGGTTCGTCACCGTGCGGCCCGGGCAGACCGTGCGCCTCACGCTGCTCGACTTCACAGCCGGGGGCGGGGGCGGGGAGGGCGTGCGGCAGACCGCGGCAGGGAAGGTGGGTGAGGACGGGATACGTGTCTCTGATTTAAAGCGATTGTAGTGGAGCCTGTCAATTATAAAATGCCCATGAATACTTCTGTTATAGAGGATATCGATTAAGAAATAGGCTGCAAATCTCTATTATGGCCACTGTTAAAATTCAGTGTTAGTGGTTTCAATTACAGAGTTGGGTCTCTTGTACAGAGGCTCATTTTGTAGCTTTATGAACCATGACCATGAAAAGTGGTCTTACTATACAGGTGGTGTCAATGGAGAAGTGGTGTGAATTAGAGGTTGGACTGTAGTGCTACGTTCGGCTACCGGTGAAAGCAAAGTTCTTGGTTTGTTGTCAGGTTCTTGCAGGATTTGGCATTGTATCAAATTTGTTTGAATGTAATTTTGCCAGTAGACATAGGGAAACCTTATTCTATATCTATATGAGTAACAGTTTCATAGAGTAAGAGGTGGCAGTTCTTGTAATCTCCCACACAGTCGCGTCAGGTGGTGGGGGTTGAGAAAACCCACCTTAAATAGGTACAGGTCAGGCGAGACTGGCGAGTGAACGCTAATGTGGGTGATTGGCACGTCTGTGCTGCGGTAGCCAAAAGATGTGTTGTATGCTCCCCAGGGAGTTGAGACGGATAAAGTGTGATAAAGATGCCAATGACCTGGTGTAGATGTAAAATCGCTAGAGCACGACATACTGTGAATTGCGACTGTAAATAAGCACATTACGTTGCCATGTATGCAAACTGGCATTCACCACATATGCCACTGGCAGATCCAGGAGGGAGATCAGGGGGCGTGCGCCCTCACCAAAAAACAGCATTTCACTGCCGCCTTTCAAATCCTTTTTCATATCAACCCATGGGCAGCCCAGGCGTGGCTTTCATGTGAACAAATATATTTGGGTTAGACCTTTGCCAAAAACAATATCAATAATTCGTTTTTTCTTGCTTGGTCATTTACATTCTCCCCCACTCTGCCCACCCCAGGCGTGCCACGTGTACGCCATCATCAAGGAGGACGCGCGCGCGCAGAGCAAGACGGTGTGCGCGGGGGCGGGAGGCGGGGCGGCCGTGGTGTACACGTCACACGGCCACATGGTGGAAGTGAGGCTCGTGGTGCGCGGCGGCGGCGGGAACACCTTCCTGCTCAAGTATGAAGGTGAGGAAGCTGAGGGCGGGGGGGGTGAGGGGAAGCACACGTGGTTGTTGTTTGTTGGTGGTGGTGGAGGTGGGTCTGGGTTTGCCTGGAAAGAGTTGGGATGTTGTCTTAGGGTGTTTTGTGTGCGTGTTGATGTGTGTGTGGATGGGGGGTGCTATTGTGTCAAATTTTGGGTTTGAATTGCTCTGGAACATGGACAAAGTCGTAGAACAAGGTTAGCTGGAGAATGGCGATCTCTCCACTATATCTGACTTCTGGTCCATGCACCAAGCTGTATCAGTTTCCTCTCGACCATTAGATGTTTACCGTCTCTCATATATTAGCATGGACGAACTGAACGGGTACAGCATTTAACACGTGATTCATTATTACGCATGCATTAATGAAATAATCACATTCATATATCGGCAGCCATTTTGTATGCCATATTGGATTTTTCGCACTACATTTGTTCAATCAACGCCACCATAATTTTTCTCTTCTAATCAGTCCGTCAATACAATTCAGAAAATGTATGGTGTCACGTATTAACACAGACTTCACTCGAAAGTCACGTCACCCTGGGGACTAATAGTCCCACAACCCACAACTAACATCACATTATCTACATAAACATACAGTTTAATACTTTGAACCAATGGATATATACAGGAAACCTTGTAAGCTTTCAAAACCTTGTAAGCCTACAAGGTTTTCTTGTTCAAAGTTCATTGAACTATATATTTATGTACATATACCAGGATAGATGAATCTCTTATACAATACAATACAATACAATGCAATTTATATAGCGTAAATTCCACTAAATGTTCATGTACGCTTGTAGACCTCCTTAAACAAATGGTGCTTTAGTTGCGATTTAAAGGATGCAAGAGTTTTGGGTAGGACAGTGGAAATTTATTCAAATATTTTTTTTTCTTCACTATAACATCCCCCTCCCTGTTCCAGCGCTGGGTTGCGCGGACCTGCCCGGCGCCCGCGGCGGCTGGGTGCGCCGCCTGGCGGGCGGGGACAGGCGGTGGTCGGGCTGCAACGCCACGGGGCAGACGTACCACGTGACGTGCGACGGCAGCACGTGGCGGGGAACGTGGAGCAACTGCTCTAGAAGGTGACTACTGGGGCTAGCTGTGCTGGAAAGGACGTGGGGGAGTAATAAGAGGTCAAGAATGCATCCTTCCAGTTTTGTTTTATAATTGTCTCCCACCTCCCTATTTTTAGCCTATGCATAATACAAAAATATTAAAGTAAAGCAAGGGCGGGGGGGTGTATAGATGGCACATCAGCGTGGATTTTCAAAAAGACATTTTTCGGCTACAAGCGGGAGACATTGCAAATCATGTAATTTGAACTGAATAAGTTTCGTCATAAATTGAGAAAAATCAAAGTACCCAAATTTTTTCAAGGAACGTGATAACCATGTAAAAGTCTCATCTGCATCCCACCACTTCTAAATGAATATCAAACTTTGCTTCAAACATGTTCCATCACCAGACATATTATGCTAGTGATAAAAATCGGATAGATGTACATGTAAACCCAATTCTTATAAGGCAAAAGCTTAACATGTTTAAATGAAACACTTATACGTATCGCCCTATAGTTCTACACTTAATTTCAATTGTGGGACTGTTTGTTACAACATTAATGTATCCATTACAATAACATGGGTTTATCTACTCGTACCAGCAATAATGTAATGCTCCCTTAAGGATGAGATAAGGCTTTGTAACGTTGAGATGTAAGGGACACCGGGGATGAGCGCTCAATCCTGTAGGCTGCATACCGTGCCGAGATGATATAAGGCTGATACACACACACGCAGCTTCCCAGAATGCAATAAGTGAACTGTAGTTATCAAACAATCTGACAAAGTATTCACTGGTAACTAAAAATGTTATTTTTGTTATTGCACAATTTATAATAAGATATGATTTAAACTGACTTGTCAGCCATACTTGGCAGGGTGCTATCATTAATTTATTTGAATATAATCAGGATATGTCTATCACATGTCAGTATAGTAAATGAGTATTTGACTTTGACTTGGTTAACAAGGTTTCAATTTTGAATGAGTTGCTATTCTAGTAGTTTTTGTATGTGTCTAACATTGTAATATATGAAATAAAGAAACCAATTGTAAAGAGATAATCCATCTCTTGCGGTCCAAAGCCCTCTAAAGTGACCATGAACGTAAAGAGACTAATTCAGTCTCACACGTGGCCTCAATATAGAGGTTCTACTGTATCGTCAAATGATAACAATCCACAGAGGGAGCGCCCAGATCAGATACTGGGTCTTTGGTACCTCATGTTGTTCCATCCTCTTTCACAACATTATACTCCATTTCAGAAGCTGGCATGATAAGTGCTGTCCAGTCGCGATGGTCCATGTTTTCACAGTATCACGGTGAGTCTCAATCAGTATTCATTGTTTCTGCTGCTACTTAAAGCAAAATGGAAGGAAGCAAAATTCAGATAATACCTTCTTCTGGCGTGCTGTCCCATACACATGTACGCTGGGCATGTTTGCCTCATGATTGAGCATAGAACTTTTGTATTTTTTGTGACATTCTGAACGCGAATTTCACGGAGAAAGTATTAAATATCCTTATGAACAGAATGCTGTTCTTCCCCATCGAAGCTCCTTGCTGACATGCGAAATTGCCTGACATCACATAATGTTGTCTTACAACATCATGCCTTATAACCGCATACTGTACAACATCATATGTAATGCGTTAGTGCTGCCAGCTTCAGACAGTGTGAACTGATATTTGGATCAACTGGACTTCATGTACCTTAAAGATATGTCATTTGATACATAGTTGGAGTATAAGAAATATTGTACTGTTCCAGGCGTGTCCATCTTTGTGATCGTGTGTATCGCGGTGGCTGTCGGAGTCATCATCCTCACAGCCGGACTCGTCTACCTCAAGAGGTGGGTCAAAGGTCACACCAGCTGACTAGGTCAAAGGTTACTGGTGACACCACCTAACTAGGTCAAAGGGTAATCGTGACACCAACTAACTAGGTCAAGGGTACTGGTGACACCAACTAACTAGGTCAAAGGGTACTGAGTAACTAGTCAAAGGCTCATGGCATCATTGATCAACAAGTACATCACAGATTATGACAATACCAACTACTAGCTGAAAGGGATAATTGTGATACCAACTACTAGGTCAAAGGCTAATAAAAATACCAACATCTAAGCTTACTGGTAGGTGAGACCTGAGATTATTAGGTAAACGGATATCATTAGTAAGTAGATCAAGGTTAATGATGTTCCAAATACAGTGCAAGCAAAAAACAATCTACCCAATCAAAAA
>CM032665.1:42947482-42978135 GCA_019095985.1 Streblospio benedicti
TTTTTCTTCCCCCTTGGGTTTTTTATTTTTCAAAAAAAAGGGGTTTTAAGGTTGGAGGAAACGCATTTTTTAAAATTTGGGGGTTTTCAAACTTTTGATTCCAAATAAAGTTAAAATTTTAAAAACCACCCCTTGTTGGGTTAGGAACATAAAAACCAATTCAGCCCAAAAAAAAATTTCCAAAACCAAGACTGGGCCCCCCCGGGATTTTAACCCTGCCCCTTTTAGGCTTTATTGAATGAACCCAACAAAAAATCGGGCAAGACCTTTTTTTTGGGTGAAAAATTTTTTAAAAAAACGAGGGGATCTTTTGGCGGGGTGTGGAGTAAAGGGGGTATTTAATTAGTTTTGTATGGGGCAATATTTAAAAGTTGGGAAAGGGGAAGTTTACGAGTTTTTTTGACCCCTTAATTTGAAGGGGGGGGGTTTCACTTAATTTTGAAACGAATTTACCCCCCCAATTTAATTTTGGCCTTTTTCCCATAAAACTAAAAAAAAAATTCCCCACCTTAAAAGGGGGGCCCCCCCTATGCGGAAAAAGAAAAAAAACCTAATTGGGGGGAAGAATTTTTTTTAAAACCCCCTAAACACTTTCATTTTTTTTTCTTTTGGGCTTTAAAAATTCCATTTTTTTTTTTTTTTTTTTCAATTTTTTCCCCTTTCTGAATATTAAAAAATTGATTTCCCTAATTTTATTGGGATCTGTTTAAAAAATTTTATAGTTTTACCAAAGACCAGTTAAATTATCCAAATAAATTTGTCATTTTTATGGGGCCCCGGGGAAAATAAATAAAAAAAAGTTTTTTTTTATTTAAAAATTTATAAAACTTTAACCATTACATTTTTTTTTTTCCAATAAAACATTCAGAAAAAACCCCCCGTCGGGGGGGCCCCTCCCTAGTGTTTCTCGCTACATAGGGGTTTTCTTTATTTTTCTCCAAAAATCAAAGGTTTCCTTTTTTTTCGTGTATAGTCACCCCCCACCAATATTTTTTCATGTTCAAAAAAAATGTTCGTTTTTATTTTCTTTTCTTTTTCCCAAACTACCCCTTTGTTTTTAACAATAATAAAAAAAATTAAAAAAACCCCCTTTCTTTTTTTTTCTCCGCTATTCCCCCCCCCAAAAAGTGGGCCACCCTCCCTTTCCCAAAAAGGGTCCCCGGCCCCCCCCCCAAAAAAAAAAAAAAAACTCCATTTTCATTTTTTTCGAAAAAATCTCCCCCCCTTTTTTTTTAGGGGGGGCCCCCCCACTTGGGGTCTGTTAACGGGTCTTTGGGTTTGGATTTTGGAAAACGGGGTTGGGAAAATTTTTTTAAACCCCAAAATTTTCCCCAAAACCCTTAAGTGGAAGAAGAAATTTGTTTGGACAAAAAATTTTTTGGGGTAAAGAAAAAATTTAGGGTAGTGTGCCAGTTCGGCCCTGGGTGTTAGTCTCCTTCCCCCCGGGCACGGGTGGTTTTTTGAAGGAACGGTTCCCTAAATTTTTCTGATTTCCCCAAAAATTAAAAATGTCGGGTTTTTTTTTGTTTTAATATTAAAAAAACCGCTTTGCCGTGCCCAAAGTGTTTCGCCTGAGGTTCGGCCGGGGTTGTGAGTTGGTGCCGAGCCCGTGTTGCAGCCTGGACAAACGTACACTACCTGGAGGCCCCCAAAACGTGGGGGAAAAAGGATTTTCTGTTTTTCCCAGTTTATTAAAACAATAACCTTTTTTTTTCTATTAAAAAAATCTACCACTATATTGACATTTAAAAATTTCCCCTTAGTTAATGTCAAATTGACCTTAAGGGGTTTTCCCGATTTATTATCATAATTTTTTTATTACCTAATTTTTTTTCAAACCTTTTTAAACGGATTGTTTTTGTAGGGTTATCAAACCACAAATTTTAAACGTAGGGTCCCCAATTGGTTTTAAGATGGGAAAAAAAACCAAACCGTCTTTTAAAATTTTTGTCCTTACCTAATCAAATCCTATTCAAAATCTTTAGGTTCACAAAGAACAATAATAGTTATGCTTCTTGACATGTCATACTCAATAGTGGGCGCTTCACCAATCACATTTTTCCGGCATGACCCCCTCTATAAACCAAACCATTTACGTGCAGTTGCGTACGCGTCGCCCGAGCTGTGCACGGGCCCGCTGGAGGTGCGTGCCCCGGCTACCTGTCGGCCGCCGTGGCCGACGACGGGCTGCGGCGCGCTGGACACCCCTGGTTCGTCACCGTGCGGCGGACAGACCCGTGCGCCTCGCTGCTCGACTTCACGGCCGGGGGCGGGGGAGGGGCGTGCGGCGAACCGCGGCAGGGAAGGTGGGTGAGAGGGGTGAGGCGGGTCTGATTTAAAGCACCTATAGTAGATCCTCTCAATTATTAAATGCTCATGAATACTTCTGTTATACGATTAAAAAATAGGCTGCAAACTCTCTGTAGGGGCCACCTTTGGGACCAGTGTTAGGTGGTTTTCAATACAGAGTTGGTCTGTTTTACAGAGGCTCATATTTGTAGCTTTATCAGGGTTTGGGACCATGAAAAATGGTCTTTTCATGGAGGTGGTCTCAATAGCAGAAAAGGTGGTCCCACTGTGGAGGTTCCCCTGTAATGTTATGACTCCCAAGACACAAGTTCAAAGACACACATCAGGTCCTGTGAGGAACTGATGAGCAACCGTGGCCAAAGCCTCATGGGGTAACTCCAGAAGTTTATGGAAGTTAACCAAAATGGAGGACATGGAGAAAATCCTACACCATATGTATTGCACCTTATTATCCCCAAGCAGTTGCGTACGCGTATTTGGCTGTAGTAGGCCCGCTAAGTGCGTGCTCCCATGGGCTAATTCGGCCGCCGTAGACGACGGGCTGCGGCGCGCTGGACAGCCCCTGGTTCGTCACCGTGCGGCCCGGGCAGACCGTGCGCCTCACGCTGCTCGACTTCACAGCCGGGGGCGGGGGCGGGGAGGGCGTGCGGCAGACCGCGGCAGGGAAGGTGGGTGAGGAGGTGGAGGCATGGGTCTGATTTAAAGCACCTATAGTAGAGCCTCTCAATTATAAAATGCTCATGAATACTTCTATTATAGAGGATATCGATTAAGAAATAGTCTATTATGCAAACTCTATATTAGGACCACCTTTGGTTCCAGTGTTATGTGGTCTCAATAGAGAGGTGGTCTCTATACGGAGGCTCACATTTGTAGCTTTTTGGAGGTTTGGGACAGTTAAAAATGGTGTTATTATGGAGGTGGTTTCGATAGAGAGGTGGTCATAATTGGAGGTTCTACTGTAGTGCTACGTTCGGCCCCCGGTGGAGGCAAAGTTCTTGGTCTGTTGTCAGGTTCTTGCAGGATTTGGCATTGTATCAAATGTATTTGAATGTAATTTTGCCAGTAGACGTAGAGAAACCTGATTCTATATGAGCAGCAGTTTTATGAAGGAAGAGGAAGTATTACTTGTAGATTCCCACACAGTTGGGTCTGGCGGTGGAAATCAAGAAACCCCACCTTGGATATGTACAGGTCAGGCGAGTGAACCCCAATGTGAGTGATTAGTACGTCTGTGCTACGGTAGCTATGTGCTGTTTGCTCCCCGGGGAGTTGAGAAAGACATAGTGTGAGAAGGATGCCAATGTCCTGGTGTAGATGTAAAGTCGCTAGAGTACGACAAACTGTGAATTGCGACTGTAAATAAGCACAATTGTATTTAATTGATATTAATATATTATAAAATTGTACTAAGGCCACTTAGACACTCTGTAAATCATTTTGGTGAAATTATTTGATGTTTAGAGATTGAGATGGCGGCCATCTTGAAAAATGTTAAAAGTTAATTCAGCATCTTTCAAAACATAAAATTCTATCAGAAAAGTCCTCATATGCACTATTTTATGAGAGCAACAGGTATTTCAATGCCAAGATGGCGGCCATCTTAAAGAAAAATGGCCACCATCTTGGATTTCAGGTGGCTCTACAGATAGAAATTTTTAGTATGCTCTTGAGAGTCATCATACCAAAGTTGATGCTTGTATCACCATATGCACGATTTTATGAAGATATTGCCGTAAGCTGCTCCACTGTTTATTAAATACCCCATGCTCTCTGCCCACCCCAGGCGTGCCACGTGTATGCCATCATCAAGGAGGACGCCCGTGCGCAGAGTAAGACGGTGTGCGCGGGGGCGGGGGGTGGGGCGGCCGTGGTGTACACGTCACACGGCCACATGGTGGAAGTGAGGCTCGTGGTGCGCGGCGGAGGCGGCGGCGGCGGGAACACCTTCCTGCTCAAGTATGAAGGTGAGGAAGCTGAGGGGAAGCTGAGGGGGGGGTTGGCTGAGGGCAGGGGAGAGGTGAGGGAAGCACATGTGGTGATTGTTGTTAGTGGTGGTGGTGGGGGTCTGGCTTTGTCTGGAAAGAGGTGCTGCTTCTTTGTGTGTTCTGTGCGCAGGTGGTTGGTTGGTTGGTGGGAGGGGGAGGTGTTTGGGGTGGTGGTGGATATGGTGTCAAATTTTGGACTTGAATTGTTCTGGGGTATGGACAAAGTGGTAAAAGCAAGTTAGCCGAAGGATGGCGCGCTGTCCCCTATACCTGACATGCATGCCCAAAGTATGGGTGAAGTGTTACAAGGTTTCTTGTACATATCCATTGCTCAAAGTATTAAACTGTATATTTATGTACATATACCAGGATAGATTTAATCTTATACAGTACAATACAATACCTTACAATACAATACAATCAGGGTTTGACATAAGTGGTAGATCTGTAGCCATGGTCTACCTGAAAACTGGCTGGTCTAGCAGCTTTTGCAAGTAGATGGACCTGTGGTCTACCTGGTTTTGGTGCATTATGTAGAAATTAAAATAAAATACTCTTGCCTAACAATCATTTGAATCGTCATGCTTATTTCAACAACACAAAGAATTACCTATGTTGTTATCTACTGTCAGTCTAAAAGTTTTTTTTATCAAACTATCCATCTCCCATTAATGGCAGTCATCTGAATGCCGGGCATTCTGATTTTGAGCAGGTCTACCTGATATTTAAACTTGGTAGACCCGATGTCTACTGCCTTAACAGTCCTTATGTCAAGCCCTGATACAATACAATACTATGCAATTTATATAGCGTAAATTCCACTAAATGTTTATGTACGCTTGTAGGCCTCCTTAAACAAATGGTGATTTAGTTGGGATTTAAACGATACAAGAGTTTTGGATTGTCGAATGGACAGGTGAAGTTTATTCCATGATTTTTTTCTTCACCATAACATCCTCTCTCTGTCACAGCGCTGGGCTGCGCGGACCTGCCGGCGCCCCGCGGCGGCTGGGTGCGCCGCCTGGCGGGCGGGGACGAGGCGGTGGTCGGCTGCAACGCCACGGGGCAGACGTACCACGTGACGTGCGACGGCAGCGCGTGGCGGGGCGCGTGGAGCAACTGCTCGCTAGAAGGTGACTACTGCAGCTAGCTTTGATAGAAAGTGACTTGTGTACTGGAGCCAAACCTGCAAAAGGGGGTAATGAGGGGTCAAGAAATCCTATCAGTGTTTTTTTTCATTTTCTACGACCTCCTATTAGATTTGTTTTTGGACTTTAAAAGATCCACCGCTTGCTAATAACTCCCCAGCCCAGCCCTCTCTTGAAAGGCATCGCATGTTAAGTGTACGATATGTATAGCTGGATAAGTCGACACTTTATTTTAATTGTTGGACTGTTACATTTGTACATGCCTTCAGAGGGGCGGGGTCTGTCTGTCTGAGGGCACAGCAATCTTCATTAAGATATTTTGACTGCAAGCGAGAGACATTGCAAATTATGTAATTTGAACTAAATGATTTATATCACGTTACTGTCCTAACTTCATAAGTCGAGAAAAATCAACCTTACCCTTATTCTTCAACGCAGGTTACAACCGTGTAAAAGTCTTATCCGCATCCCACCACTTCTGTGTTAAGCTTTGCTCCAAACATGTTCCATTAACTGAAATATTTGGCTTGTGATAACAATACATATGCAGACCCTACTCTTATGCTTTAAGGCAAAAGCTTAACATGTTTAAAAGAACCACTTATACGTACCGCCCTATAGTTCTACACATAATTTCAATTGTGGGACTGTTTGTTACAACATTAATGTATCCATTACAATAACATGGGTTTTATCTACTCGTACCAGCAATAATGTAATGCTCCCTTAAGGATGAGATAAGGCTTTGTAACGTTGAGATGTAAGGGACACCGGGGAAGAGCGCTCAATCCTGTAGGCTGCATACCGTGCCGAGATGATATAAGGCTGATACACACACACGCAGCTTCCCAGAATGCAATAAGTGAACTGTAGTTATCAAACAATCTGACAAAGTATTCACTGGTAACTAAAAATGGTATTTTTTGTTATTGCACACTTATTATAAGATATGATTTAAACTGACTTAGCAGCCATAATTGGCTGGGTGATATCATTAATGTATTTAAATATAATCAGGATATGTATATCACATGTCAGTATAATAAATGAGTATTTGACTTGACTTGGTTAACAAGGTTTCAATTTTGAATGAGTTGCTATTCTAATAGTTTTGTATGTGTGTAACTTTGTAATATATAAAATAAAGAAACCACCTGTAAAGAGATAATCCATCTCTTGCGGTCCAAAGCCCTCTAAAGTGACCATGAACGTCCATAAAGAGACTAATTCAGTCTCACACGTGGCCTCAATTTAGAGGTTCTACTGTATCGTCAAATGATAACAATCCACAGAGGGAGCGCCCAGATCAGATACTGGGTCTTTTGTCCTTCATGTTGTTTCTTCCTCTTTCACAACATTATACTCCTTTTCAGAAGCTGGCATGATAAGCGCTGTTCAGTCGCGATGGTCCATGTTTTCACAGTATCACGGTGAGTCTCAATCAGTATTCATTGTTTCTGCTGCTACTTAAAGCAAATGGAAGGAAGCAAATACCCAGATAATACCTTCTTTTGGCGTGCTGTCCCATACAAGTGTGCGCTGGGCATGTTTGTCCCATGAGCATAGAACTTTTGTATTTTTGTGACATTCTGAACGCGAATTTCATGGAGAAAGTATTGAATATCCTTATGAACAGAATGCTGTTCTTCCCCATCGAAGCTACTTGCTGACATGCAAAATTGCATAGCATCACATAATGTTGTCTTACAACATGGTTTATAGTCTTATCCGCATACTGTACAACATCATATGTAAAATGTTTACAACATGTAATGCATTAGTGCTTTCAGACAGTTCAGACAGATATTTGGATCAACTGGACTTCATGGACTTCAAAGATATTCATTTTGATAATAGTTGGCAACTTCTGTTCCAGGCTATCCATTTTTGTGATCGGACTTATGTAAAACATAGTTGGGGTCATCATCCTCAGAAATATTGTCAGAGAGGTGGGTCAAAGGTCACACCAGCTAACTAGGTCAAAAGGTTAGTGTGACATCCACTAACTAGGTTAAAGGGTAATCGTGACACCAATCCTAGGTCAAAGGGCACTGGTGACACTATATAACTAGGTCAAATGGAACTGGTGACACCAACTAAACTAGGTCAAAGGTTACTTTTGACACCAGTAATAATACTAGGTCAAATTTCTGTCTTTACTGGTGACACCAACTAACTAGGTCAAAGGGTACTGGTGACACAAATAACTAGGTCAAAGGGTACTGGTGACACCAACTAACTAGGTCAAAGGGTACTGAGTAACTGGTCAAAAGGCTCATGGCATCAACAAATACATCACAGATTATGGCAATACCAACTACTAGCTGAAAGGTTAATTAGGATACCAACTACTAGGTCAAAGGCTAATAAAGATACCAACATCTAAGCTTACTGTAGTGAGGACACCAACTATTGGGTAAACGTTTATCATTAGTAAGTAGATCAAGGTTAATGATGTTCCAAAATACAGTGCACATCACAATAACAATGCTACCCAATCAAAAAGTAAAGCCCCAACACAACAGCTGGGAAACCATTAATTGGGTGCTCACATGCAATTCTTCCACAATTAACATTAGGCGTTTTAAACAGCCACCCGGTAGTAGGGAAAACAGGCAGGAAACCATAGAAAACGCCCACTATTAGCTTAAATAATAGAAAAAAATAAAGCCAATAAATATAAAAATAAAAGAAGACAAATACAACCCATCCACACATATCCCAGCAATACCCCTTAAGCATGCATTAGAATCTCATACACAAATTCGCTAACATGCCAATATGGAGTTATGTTTGTAATAAGAAGGAGGCATGTCCACATTATACAGTGTAGCTAATATCGTTATATAGACGGTTTAGAAAATGACACCACCCATGAAAGTAACATTATACACCTCATAAGTTAGCAAATTACAGCGTGTAAGGATCGATGGGTCGTGTACACACGATACCCGCCTCACACCGGGCACACAGCAGAGGGGAGCTTCTAATGGCGAGGTGCAACACGATATCGCGAATAGCGTGCAATAAGAAGACTTCATGCTCATATTTTCCATAGATTCCATGCAGAATGTACAATAGAACCTCTATATTAGGACCACATTGGGGACTAGTACTAGGTGGTCTCAATAGAGAGGTGGTCTCTTTACAGGGGTTGATTTTGGTAGCTTTATGAAGGTTTGGGACCGTGAAAAGTGGTCTTTTATAGAGGGGGTCTCAATATAGATGGTCTTAATTGGAGGTGCTATTGTATCTGTTTGTTTCAAATCGGTCGCAATTTCTGACGCAATGATATTGAATTTATTGAATTGTGTTGCAATTGATGTATCAGAAAACGATATGATATTAGCTAAATGTATGCGCTGTCATATAAACAAGAATGTGTTCTATATAAAAAATGAATTAAATTTCTACCTACGCAAGAAATAAAAAATGTCAGCTGTGGAATTGAATAAAGTAACTCCCGCAAACCTTAAAACATTGCATCCAGGCAGATGTTTGGTAGTTAAAGGATGGGTTGAATGGTATGTTTTTTGGACAGAGAAGTAATATTTTGTAAATTCTAATTAAATCTTAAAAGGTCAATCTAGAGATGAAAAGCTTATTTAAAAATAAATGGAGAATAAGTTATATTGTGTTTTTCTAACTTTAAACTTAGTGGTAAGAAAGATCATTAATTCATGTGAATGTCCATTTACATGCGTGAACTATCTTGTACCCTTTCGACCTGATTCAGTTGATGTCTTCAGGAACACACGTTGATTTAAAGCCCCCACCCTGGCCATATGAAACACATTTACATTTAGATGGAACCACGAACCGTGCACCTAAATATGATTAGAATTGCACCACCGGGACATATTAAGTCCGCCATTTTGAAATGACTATTTAGTGAAAAAAACAAGACACAGATAGGTCTGATATAATGTTATATCATATGATAATGATTTCTTATGATTTCAATATATAAGACCATTCATACTTATTTGTTATAACGCAGTCAATCACAGTAGAAGAACCTATTGTATGTTTTATTACAAACAGCTGGTAATCATAAATCTAAAATCATAAATCCAATTCTACTCAGTATAGATGATAATAACACTATCTTCTATATTATGTTGTGGTCTAAAATAGCAAGAGTGAAAGCATTACCATGCACGCATGTTCCACAGAGTAAATATCACTATCCGATGGCCACCAATAAGTGTGCGATAAAATGTTCAGATTGATAATAAAACTAACAGCACCGAATAATGCCCATTCATTGCGTCATGGACTCCTCATAAAGCCAGCCCAATGTAATCTCCCGAGTGGCAAATGGCAGCAAATAAAGCACTAATGACAGCCACAACAATTACTCAGCTCAAACAGAGAGCCAATGATCATAAGTTATTGTTTCATTTACAGGAGAGGGCGCAACGCCAACAGAAACCATTTCCCGCCAACACATACGAATGCGGATATTGCCTACAACTACCGGGCTAAATCAGCCGCCGACTACAGTACTAGTGAGGCTCCCAACATGAAGCTGCACTTTTACGGGGACCACCACCAGCAGCAGCAGCAGGCTGCGTTCCTACATGACGCGTCAGTCGGTGCGGTGCCGCGCGGTGCCGCGGAGAAGCGGCAATACCCGCGCGGCGGCGGCAGCGGAGGCGCCGTACGGGCTGCCATCTAGCGGCCAGATGGAGAACGATTATTACAAGACGTGGCAGCTGACGGTGAGGGCGTTATGGATGTTTTGTTAAGCATGTGTTTAATTGTGAGTCAATACAGATTCTGTTTTACGGACTCCTTCCTGGGGGAATGTGCTTTTGGATTTTACGGAATTCTTGCTTGTTCATACGGTTTGCATTATCCTGCACTTCCCCCCCAAAAAGCCATGTGCTCTGATTGCGCAATGTGAATGATCTAAAGGACATTGAACACGTATCTATCATTTCAACTTTAAATGTGAGGGTATTAGTTATGAGGTTTTATAAGAAATGTATATTTTCCAAAAGTATGATGTGCGAATGAAGAGTTAGCTGTAACATTGGCGATGCTGCTGTATCAAAGGTTTCTGCACTTAACCCCCTTAAAGTGCTTAGAAAGTGTGCTGTAATAGTGCAATGCTATACCCTTGTGAACAAAGAAGGAGTTAGTTAACTGTGTAACATTGACGACGCTGTTGTTCCAGAGGCACCAAGGCACGGGTCCGGGCCAGCCGCCGCTCCCCCCGCCCCCCTACTCAGACAGCAGCGTGGGCAGCTCCGGCTACAACCGCGCCCTGGCCGAGCACATCTACGAGAGCCCCAAGTTCGTGAGGAAGGCGGAGGAGCCGCAGGACTACTACGAGCTGGACTCGGAGGACATCACGCGTGCACACCTAGGCGGGGGTTTCAATGGCAGATCCAGGTTTTTGGGAAAGGGGGGGGGGCGCATTTGAGGGATTTCATGGGTTTCGTACTCACGATCGATGGTGGACATGCCGAAAACCCTACGAAAATGAAGTATTTTGGTGGGAAAAGGGGGAACCCGCGCCCCATGCGCCCCCTTCCCCCATGGATCTGCCTGTGGTTTACTGTTGAAGTCAGACTAATGTGTGATTTGTACTCCTGGGATGTAACTACCAAGAGGACAGAGATGGCTGGTTGTGACTTGTGTAAGCGTCCTATAGTAACCCAGGACAAACAGATCTGTGTGTAGATCTTTCTTTGCCAGCATATGGCTATGGGCTCGAACAAAGAAAGATGAATGAGCTAAAGGACATTGGTTAATTTCCAAAATATATTTAAATCTTAAATCTGAGTGTGTTAGGCGTGTGCTCTACAAGAAATATATATTTTCCCAAAAGTATGATGTGTGAATGAACAGACAGTTTTAAGAACTATCCTGGCTGGACATCTTGGGATGAGACAATTAATGCAGACAGTATTTAGGATCTTCTTCATTTGCATTGGATATAGCACAAAACATGGTGTGCATCTCAAGAAGTGTGGCATTCAGAATGATTACTGCGGTTTATAATTCTTTGCATACAAATTCATTGAATATCATGATCCAGAAGTATACGATAACCTGAAGAGGGTTATCACCCCTCTTCGAACAGGGTGATACAATGGTTATCATGCTTGTACTCAGCAGGACTACCTCTTCACATTTTTTTTAAAAAATAGTGTTGTAATTGTTTAATTTAATTGGCGCCGTGATACCCCACAAGATCTCACATGATCAAATAATGCATGTTACAAACTCACCCGGTTTTGTCTAGTTTACAAGGAGAAAGTCGTCAGTGCTAATCAACAAAAGTAATCACACTGCACAGGGCGGCATTTGCAGGGCTCTCTCTAATCAATACAAATCATAAGTTCAAATATTTTTGTCATGAGCTAGGGTAGCCTTTTCTTGCTTTGAACATGAGCGAGTCTCAGAAAATATTGTGTGTAACAATAGAAAACTATACAGACCTTAGTGCGAGTGCGTGTGTGTGTGGACAGACTGACTTGTTTATTGAGTGAGTGTACCGGGGGCAATTGCTGGGGGGTAGCACCATGTACTCTGATTAATGAGAGCTTGCAGGGGGTAAGGATTGTTTCTTCACAGAAGATCCTTGCGTGTTGTAATTGAGGTTATCATTATATTATTGTTAACATTTGGTTTTCTGAATTCATAGTGATTTCACTGTGCTGAAGAAAGAGAAGTTTGTAACAGTATACACTATGAATAAGACCATTCGGAATATGGCCATATGTGGTCTCAGTAGAGATGGTCTATTATTTTAAAAGGGCTTGAAGAGGGTTTACGAGGGTTTGGAACTCAATAAATGGTATCATTGTTGAGGCTGTTTCTTTATAGAGGTGAAATCGATAGGAGTTTATGTTGAATGCCATATTGACAAATATTATCTATTGAAGAATGTGAAGTACATTTTTAAAAGTAATACACTGTTGCTACAATAACACTGGCGTGACGGTTATATAGTTTTAAATGAAGCTTCCTTTTTACAGTTTGAATGAAGGTAGTAACTTTACTACCTATTCTTAATGTAGCACACTGTTTTATTTCTAAAATCTAAACAAGGAAAGGCAAAGTTAACCACGGGCTTGTGTGATTCAGTCATCATACGGACTCTTTATCAACATCTCACTCACGTATGACAATATAAAAGATGTTCAAAGAAACAAAACTGTGAGAGATTGTTATAAAGGAGTGTTATCGTGCCTCTGGGTCATAAAGTCTGATATTACGAGGCCTTGTGGGGTGTCAGTGTTCTATTGGCCTTATACTTACATGACTATATCAGACTGTACGCACATGCTCGTGCATTCCTTTACTTACAAAGTGAACTATAAATGAAATGCATATGCATGTACATTTTACATAGTAAATACACACTTTTATGTTCATATTAATATTGTTCTGATGCATATGTGTGTGTGTGGTAAATGTTGGACAGAGGGTCAATTTGTGAAATGATCCCGTGGAATGAATATATCGTATTTTTGTATATCACAAGACGTTTGTGTGAGTTATACAGTGTAAAATAGAGGAACGGTCGTTGAGTAACCGAGTGATACGTGTACAGTGTGTTTTGTAGAGTCATTCATGCAGTAAAATACTTATAAAACCAGTGTTTATAGTCTTGTTTTCCCCATAGTCTATTTTCAGGGTGCTGCCTACATGTTTGTTTCTCTCATAATTTGTAGCCATTCTAGACCTAGATGTGTACAGGCTACGGCACACGACTCAAATGGCTACAATACGGCACTGAATACTATACAGAGAGTTGATTTTTGTCAAAATTAGAATCTATGTATTTCTACGAACGTTTCCAAAAATCCAAGCACTTCCATTCAAAAACAACATACACCAAGCACCATTCATCTATCCATGCTTCAATGTATAATCCTTTCCCACCAGTTTGCCGTTCATTATCTATTCTGATTGGTTAAGAGTCATAGGAGATCAGGTTATCTCCCTACTTTGTGAACGGTTAACACCATCAAGTTAAATAATTCGGTTAAACCGTAGAGATAATAAGGCAATGGTCTGTTTTAGTGTGGAGATAACACCAGCTATGCACTTGTGGTTCCTTAGCCTACTCGTACAAGCTAGTGTTATCTCCACACTGAAACAGACCATTACCCCTATAGTAATCACTGCCTGGACGATTTCAAGGCCACGTTTAAATCTGTATCAGTGGTGAATCCAAACGGGTATCGTCGAATAATACTAGTGACCGTGCCACCCACAAAAACAAGGAACATTTCCATGAGATTCCCTCAAAACCTGACAAACCGTGGCAGAACCCACACCACCCTCATTTCCTCAGTCTCTTGCAATAGGCATGTTCCCGCCAATCATAGCAATCAGTGAAATGCTGTTAGATTACGCCATTCAAACACTTTATGAGGCACACATCCATCCCGCTTTCTCCTAATCCCATTGCAGGCGAATTGACAAGGCAAATCTCACGCAAAATATGGTGCTCGGTATCCAAGTGTGCATTAGTATGCATAATTCTCGACTTTGTGTCATTAGCGTGTCTAACGCTGATTAACTCGTTTGGGTTATTACGTAAAAGCCTGTGTCATTTTGATGTAAGAACATTAATGCAGATTAGGCTAATGCAGTTGATGATGTATCGTTTAATGCAAGAATGCCTGGCGCCTGGTAGATTATAATCTAAGCCACACACACACACACACACACACACACACACACACACACACACACACACACACACACACACACACACACACACACACACACACACACACACACACACACACACACACATGACACAGGCACACGCACACACATAAGCCATGATCAATTAGAAATGGGACAGTTAACTTGTTACACATAGCACACACACACACACTGGCTCAAAACACACAAAACACACATTGATCACCACATTACACTTATATTGTGTAGTTGGTCACATGAGTAACATCAAAGTCATAACGAGCATGAAATGAGTAACATTACACCGCTGAGCATCGATCACCGTCTGGAACATGCAACACATTATATATCGGCTCTGGCTCCTGTGGATGGACTCAACATTGATTACAACTACAACAATGATGAATCAAAGTTCCCAATGTTTTATTCATTGGACGTTTTTTCTATCAACAAGTATCACTAACAATGATGAAACGTTCCCAATGTTGTTTTCTTTCTCTTTTTCACGGAAAACACTTCTCTAAGAATAGTATCTAAACTAGCTATTAATTAACTTATCTGGAGCTAACATAGAAACCGTATTGTGTAAAACACCTGGCAATCTATTGTCTTTTAGACTATTTTATTGGTATTGCTATGCATTTGGTACATCAATTTGATAAACACCAATAATAAGATAAATCAACATGATGTGCAATCCACATCAAAGTTATCTGACAAACATAACATTATAACATTCATAGCAAAACTAGGAAATAGGACATGATAACTGTTCAATGCCCCTGGGAAATGGCAGAGAAACACGAAAACAGCTAATAAGCCCGCGCAAAGTAACACATCGCCACGTAATTGTACGTTTTCCCATCAGATGTACACACTAATGCTGATTAATGTAACGCAAAACGTGAATGGGACTGATGTGATGTTATTAATGAAGCTTGTTAATCAGACATCCGTCATTTCCTGGCACTACCCAGATAGCATACATGGTGGAGATGTGTCTGTGATGGTAATAACTACGGGGAGGAGGAATGATTGTTAGTAGTAATAATCACTAATGCAATCTTCTTGTTTTATACAATATCTGAGCGTTGGCAATATCTGTGTTATCGCCCAGGGAAATTATCTGCATGTGCGTATCGGCAATATGCGAGTGAAGATGTGACTATTTTTTTTAGATTGATCACTAGTTAAAAACGATAATATTCAAAGCACAGACGTGCAAAGTAAAAATTGTCTGAGAAAAAAATACCAGCCCATTTTATTCCTCTATTTTTAGCCAGATAAAGAGTGTAGTCTAGATTTAGTCAACAACATCTAAACAAAGATAAGGTAGACACACCCCTTGTTCTGTCCACTTCCTTACCATTTTAGAACGGTACACAGAACTTAAAACAATGAACAGGTGACGCGGGGAAACTTATGCTATCTTTATGAAATGAATACAAGCACCCTTGTCATCTTACAAACTTCCAAATTAGCTTGCTCTGATTAACTACAGACACCAGCAACCGTCTGTATTTTGACTGTGACATTGGTTAATGACACAGTAGACTGGGGTGGCCACAGCATAACAACCAAAGTACAAAAAAGTCAGGCTCTAACCAGTTTTCCACGACCCGTGTATATCGAGCGACACGCGGGGAGCCACGAGCCTTTTCACGGGTTATAATGCGCGTTATTGATACGGGTGATCAAATAGCCAGATCAATATTTCCCATCTAGCTCAGGTAGGGGCGTGAAAGGACCGGAAGTGGGCGGAAATTCCCGCTGAGAGTCACGCGGTTTGGAGCGTAACAAACGGGCGGAAGTGTGGATCGCGCAGAATGCGGCACGATTCTTAGGAGCAGGAAGACTTTTGTTTCACATGTAACAGCATGCTGAGCTAGGATCGATGCATTGCTTGGGATTTTCAATTTGAGAGTGCCCACCTTCAAATACACCTGCTGGTATTTTGAAGTTGGCATCTTGTCATACCGCGGTGAGGTGTGTCATATAAGAGGGGGAAATATACCCTACCCCATTCTCAAATCTAAACAAAAATCCAGGGTCGTTCTCATCAATTTTCTAACCATTCTCATTTCACAATTTCACTTTCACAATTTCTCACAATTCTCAAAGAAAATGGACCCCATTCTCATTTCTCATAACAAATCAAGGGCCATTTTCACATCTCAAAATAGGTATATTTCCCCTCATATAAATTTGTACTTGCACATTGCAGGATACTGGAAGGAAATTACAAGGGACTAAATGTATGTAACATCTGCTACATATGCAGCTGCATTTGTTCAAGAACATTATGGCACCTTGCAATTCCATCCCATTATCTCAGACGAATATATAAACACCTGGCAATGTCAACCACCCAGCTCTGAACCTCTAAGCTTTTCTGCGTTTTTGTCTACTACTGCAACGTCAAACCCAACCAAGGGTGGGAGTCGAACATCTTGCGTCCATTTCTTCTCTGCTAGAGCTGTTCTTATGATCAACAAAGCTGGTTTTTACTAATTAATCCCACTCAGCAAATATGTGCATTGTGCTCGACTCATAGCCTCTAAGAGATGAGCCACATTAGAATAATTGCATTGTGTAGCATAACAGCGCCATTAGCCCCAGCAGTGCCAACTAAGAGGTCATAAAAGCCGTTCAAGAAGTTTTCTAAATGGGAACATCTCCCCTGAGTGTGCTAGAGGACGGCATAAGTGGAGGGATGAGCGGGGACGGAGCGGCTGAGTTTGCTCAGGGTATCACTGAGTAATTACCCGCTCAAATGTTAATGTTTGTGGGAATCTTTTCTTTATAGCCTCGTCTAGCGTATAATTGGTTGTGTTGTATTGGTTCACGTTGCTAGCAGATCCAGATTTTTTGAAAAAGGAGAAGTTATTTTTTTTCTTTTCTTTTTGGGGGGTGGGGGGTGGGGGTGGGGGCATGGAACCATTCCCTGGATTTTAACGTTTTCAAACTTGCAGACATGTCATGCAGAAAAAGTAATTAAATTGAAATGGTTGGGGTTGAAAGAGAGATGTGCCCATGCGCGTGCTTGGACGGGTGGTTTTTAAGGGTGATCATCTGAATGAGTAACATTTTATGCTTGATACTTGGTACAGTTGTGTACCGCAAAAATATAAATGTTTGGTGAATAATGTTGATGGGGTAAGGTGATAAAATCTTGTTTTAAACGTGCAATGCATTAGATGTACTATACATATTGCGTAAATGTACAAGTACATAATTTCACTAATTTGAGACTTTTGCGTTTTGCCTCATAATCAGAGATAAAATCATTCAATGTTTCAAAGTTTTCAATTAGGTCCGCTCTAAACATTATAATTTCACGCGGCATACACATGTAGGAAATGAACTGCTAGAAGAAATGTCAGGCGAAAATTGCATTAGACGCAAGCAGATTATTAATAATGTTGTAATCCCAAATTGACAACTGGCTAATTAGTAATCACGAATGTGACACCACTTCATTATAAATAATCAGATTCTCTTCAGCAATAATCTCTGCCAAAAAAATTGTTGGGTTGTGTTTTACATTAAGCATTTAATGATGTTCCTGCCCTAACACAGTGGAACCTTAATCATTTGGACACTTTCTGAGGATGTAAACCGTGTCCATGTAAGACACTTGCCTTGATTGGGCAGGCTCACATATTAATAGCACGGTAAACTGTATAACACACAACTAATAAAGGCCATTAAAGTCATTACACCACGATCTCATGATGCATACATGACAAACAGAAATTGACCTGATTGAAACCTCCTGAATAGCTTCAGCTTTGAAAATCGTTTGATAGAATAGTATACACATACATATAGTACACATGCGTCTAAACGTACTAATACTAACGATGAATGGTCGTAACAGGTGAATATTGAAATAACACATGCGAATGGAGGACAAAGTGCACCAATCATTCCCCCTGTCACCAGGTTGATAAATGAGGTCCCATTCATCACTCCTGATGGCACGTACAATGCTCACAGAATCTCTTACAACTTTCATTCACTGAAAACCAATAATAACAAACACACCATTCTAATTATTTCCACATTTTAATCTAAACTACGCATATTCTTTTTTTAATTGAATTAAATGATTTGAAAACTGGCGCTCCCTGAATTCATTCAAACAAAAATAGTTTCCACTCCCACAAGCTTACATATATATACATGATTGCACAAGTAACATTTGCTCAAAATCCCTTTGTACTCTGTTTCACATCATTCTGGCTTTAGTGCATTACTCTTCAAGGACAGCTTCATACAATGTTTGTACACATTAAATACAGCGGGAAATGAAGAACAAATTATAACAACATGAAACTTAAAGGATGGGCCACATTAACGCAAATCCAATTAGCAGAAAGTTGACATTTAATTAATTTCTCACCTGTCAACGATTATGCTGTGGGTGCTGATGAGTTTCTGCTTTATAATGTCTGTTGGCCTTTGTTGTTTTTTCCATGACAAATGTCATGCGCATATATACATCTTTCTGCCCTGATATCCCCAAATTGCTTTTTAATTAGAATTGTATCTGTTGCAATGAATGCGCCCCCTCCTACTAAAACCCTAAAATTATTGGTTCCACCGTTGAAAGTATACTTTTGAAAATGTACCAAATCACAAGGATTTGTTTTTATTGTATTATTTGTACACAGAGATGAAATACGTGACTGCACCTTTCATGTGTACAACCATATTATCTATGGTTCTTTTAATGAATTTTGTGATGCATTAGAATGAGCAAATTAATAAAGTCGTGGAACAACTCATCAGTCATTGCATATTTGGGAGGACGATTGAATATCACTCCATCTCTATGCACGACTGGAAAGTTGTTGTCATGGTTCTAATGATTGACAGGCTAGATGAATGATTGACAGGCTAGATGAATGATTGGCAGGCTAGATGAATGATTGGCAGGCTAGATGAATGATTGGCAGGGTAGATGAAATACATCACTGTATATAACCTCGAGCCATTTTGACCTAATTGGGATGATGTCAAGGGCTCAAAAGCAAGTTTTGAAAAACAGGTTGATATTCAGGGTGAAATACCTTGACCATACTATTAAAGCTCTCCACTTCTTTGACAAGCAATACTTATTATTGAAATGCCTACTAGCTAAAAGAACCTATACAGCAATACGTTGCTTGCTCATATATATAACCTCATCAAACGGGAAACCCCATCCCCTATAAACACTGCTTGATCTCCAACATTCGTCTCACCATCACACACACCACACAAATCAGAGTAACATTATACACTGTTAATTTAGCCCCAGTCCCTGCTCCCACCATCATAACAAATTACCACCTTCCGTGTTCTGCAATAAACCAACATTTGCGATCAGGACGGCTGTCACTTCATTGGAGAGTGTTTGATGGAAGATAGATACGCCTCGCGAGGATAAAGCTTTAATCTCACACTGCACACATGTCCAAATAATATATTATCTGGAGGCAGGGCAATTTGTTTCTATCAGTATTGGTAGCCTCCACCAGACAACCCTCTCTGTGTGCACACTTCAACGGGAGCAGATGCAATTTTAATGGACATTTGGATTGCCAGTGAGTGTACACTTTGTGTTTTATTCACTTAAAGCTGATGTGCTTTGTGCTCGTATGACGTGGTGGGTAATAAGCACATTAGTGCGGGGTGCCGGGGGAAAGACCTTGATATTTTACAGGACATTTTGATACACATTCTGTGGCTATTCTGGGAAGCAGGTTATGCGTTTGACCTTCTTTCGCGCAGAGAATGTTTTAGGCAAATTGTTTGTTTAGAATTTTAGTTAATTTCAATATATTCTTACAAATACCTGATAGAGAAAGCTAGAGTAATAGCTAGGCAAGATGGCATAATAACACTTAACACGTGAGAGTCGCAGGCTTTCAAATTAGATATATGTTCAGGCAGGATTTAGGCATTATGTGTTTGCCTACTAATGTTTGATCACGTTTTGACGACGTTCAGAAAATCCCGTTGTGGCACATTTTGATACTTAACTCTATGAAACAAAGTGTTACACTCACTGTCATTTTGTTTTACATCGAATGTATAACATAACAGTGAGAGTTTATTGAATCTGACCACAATTTGAAAATGTTGAGTATATTTTGTTTTTGTTTTTTCCATTTGTCTTGTGAGAGCGACTTCACTGCTAAATTGCATTCAAAGTATCACAAGTTTCAGACATTTAGGCCAGTGTCTCAGTTATTATCATCTTATTACTGTACTACATGTGTGATAATATAAATAGATGTCTCTTCAGCTATGTCAATGCAGTGGTAGGAGCTTGCTTGGCAGAACAGTGAGAGTAGACTTGATGATATAAATGGTGCTGCAAATCACAAAGAAAGTGAGCACTCGATCATTAAAAATTACCAAAAATGGCAGGTTTTAAGTTTTCACCTCGCCTCAAGCACATAAATCACAGCTCGTGTTAAGCCGCGGCTGACAGGAAAGTCATTAAAGTGCCGGGTGGACGGCAAGACGTGACGGATGGGGGGAGGGAGGGGGCCGAGGGGCCTCTCTTACACACACACACACACACACACACACACACAAGTGGTCACACACACACACAGGTTCACACACACTTTACACACACACACACACACACACACACACACACACAACACACACTCTGTGTGACACACACACACACACACACACACACACACACACACACACACACTACACGTGGCACACACACACACACACATACACACACACACACACACACACACACACACAACACACACACACACACACACACACACACACACACACACACACACACTGGTGTTAGGTGGTCTCAATAGAGAAGAGGTCTCTGTAGGGACTATTAGGGAGGTTCATTTTGGTAGCTTTATGCAATTTGTGACGGTGGAAAGTGGTCTTATTATAGAGGTGGTCTAAAAAGAGAGGTGGTCTTAATTGGAGTTTATACTCTGTGTGACAACCTCTGTAATTGAGACCTCTCTATTGAGACCAACTCTGTAATACGATCACTAATCACGGTCCCAAATCTTCATACAGCTATCAAGATGAACTTCTGTGTAAAAAGACCACCTCTCTATTGAGATGACATGACACCGGGTCCAAAGGTGGTCCTCATAGAGATGTTCTACTGTACTAGATAGATCCTCCTGTGTTTGAAGGGTGGGGGCGGTAAAGGAAGTGGGAGGAAGGAGAGGGGTTTTAAGGAAGATTTTAAGGAAGTGGGACGTGAGGAGAGTAGGCTGAAAATTATGGGATGTGGGCAATGAGACAAAGATAGGACCATAAAACATACAGGAGAAATACACACAGTAGGATGGATCCAACTAGATAGCTAAGTAAAAACAGAATCATGCACTCACTTACATCATTAGTTTACGAGTAGGCCTATATTATTTCAAGAACCCCTTTTCATTTTTGTAAATGAAATATCTGTAAACTAAGAGCTTAAATGAAACCATGCTCGTGAAAAATCAAAACATATTCTTTTCCTGAACCCAAAATCGCACTGCTTAATCTTGGCTGATTAGCCTCATATGTCTCCCGGGTAATTAATTACGGCTCTCCTGGTAGCGCCCGGACATTCCGGACAGAGGATCCATTGAATGTACGTCTTTTCCATATCTGAATCTTAATCTGAAGGTCAACATTGCAGAAGAACTCAGCCATACATATGCATATTGTCGCAAAAGATGCTGATAAATGAATCTGGAAATTTTGCATTTGGGGAAAATCAAGAATCACTAGTGGCTTTACTGTAGATATAATACTCCACCAAAATGCGGCATATTTGTGTTCATATGGTTTGATTTTGCCCTCATCTGACAGACAATTGAGACTGGTCAAGGGTTCAAGTCCACAGGACACAAGTCCAGTTTTGCCAACACAAAGAATACACACTGCTTTTTATAGTGTTAAAATCTGCTTTCAAAGCGGATGGATCTGGTGTATAGAATTAAAGCTGTTTTGAACAATCCTGCACTTTTAACACATTTGTAAAAATGCATTCAGATGGCACATGTGTACATGTATCTGTCTAATCTGAAGCACTTACAAATGAAATTATTAGAAATATTAATAATTAAAATAGACAACATTTGATCCTCATCAGTTGAGCAACCAGGCAAATGTTATAATAGTGAAGCTAGTGAAACATTTCAGTCTTAGAAATAGACTACATCGATTTGGTCTTAAAATGGTGACATAGAAAAGTTTTAATCTGAATTTTTCTTGTGGTTTATGGTTGACCGATATTACCAGCTCATTGTATGTTTTACTTTTACATCCACATTAAAACAGCATCATTAACGTGCACATGTGTAACAATTCCATCATATCATAATGAGCAACAACACATCGAAGAAGTGACCAACACTCTGTACTGGTGGTTATCTACTATCCTACCAGACTGTACAACAATACCCGGGCATCAACTAAAGTTTAAACCATATCCAGTGAAATAATGGTTTAAACTTTAGTTGATGCTATACAACCTGGATAGATGAATCTACATAACTCTAATACCCGGCCAGCTAGCCGCCATTATAATCAACCTGCCCCCATTAAAAAGCCCTCCGTCCGGTACCCCAGCTGAGCCCTCGCCGCCCGGATGACGCATGGCGCCGCCGCCGCCGCCGGGGTGGCGTGCCCGAAGTGTCGTCTGTAACACTTGCCTGCTGATTACTTATGACACGCGGCCAACTGATGCCCCCGCCAGTAATGCGCCTGCTAAATTGAATTGTGACGCTGGTTGTTGGTGCAGCAGGGTTTGTGGGGTGGACACGGCTGTAGTGGTGTGTGGCTGAAAGTTGTGTGTATGACTTTCCCTGTTGGTAGATCTAGTTTAAAAAGAGATAGAGAAATGGGTCCGTGTGGCGTGCACTTAATGATGGGAGCTTCATGAATGAGACGGTTGGGCCGATTTGGATGGTGGTGGGAGTTGGACTCGTGAACAGAAATTGTCACTGGGGTTCGACAGTGGTGGGTCGGGTCTGATGGTGAGTGTTTAGCAAACAGATCAAATATGAGAAATGGATTTGATCAATAACTGCCTGACCCGGTGTAAAACCTAAAGTCGAGAGAGCAGAGTTACAGGTTTGTTTGGGTTAGTCTCACGATGTGTATACAAAAGTAGGGAGTTGGAATGTGATGTTCAGACTTGCGTTGGTGAATGATTATGAGCATTTGTTCGGAACTTGTCTATTGTGAGTGGGATGGAAGTGGATGAATTACTCGTATGGGGACAACCATTATCTAACAGTCTAAAAGATAAAATTTTTATATTATTGAGCTCTTTTAAAACTAGTCTTACCTGCAATACGTTTGCATTGCTTTGTTTTTGATTAAAAAAAGTGGAAAACAAAAGTTTACACATACATATTAAATGCAAATTTTCATTGTTTGAGCTGTATAATGCGCTTATGTCAAACATCTTACGGCTGAAGTGGGCTCAATGGGCGATCTCACACCACCTGATGCTACATGTATATGCATTCGTAAAAAGCATCTGATATTATATGCATTTATCAACCAAGCTTAATGAAATATGATTGTTCCCTTCTCGTGGGAAATAGCCTTACTTTGACTGCACTTGTGCAATGATGAAGAGTGATCACACAGCAATGATGGACATGTATTGGATGTATGAGTGGTGTGTGTAAAGGAAAGGCATGTTTATCATAGAACGGGGTTCACAATAGTGTAGAAACTCTCTATTAGGACCACCATTGGGGCCAGTGATAGGTGGTCTCAATAGAGAGGTGGTCTTTTATGGAGGTTCATCTGGTAGCTTTATGACGATTTGGGATCGTAAAAAGTTGTTAATGTAAATGTAAATGTGGTGGTTTATAGTCCTGATCCAAGTCTTGCTCTCGGGACTTTACAATTTACACCAGGTCATTGGCCCACTTATTGATCATCAATTAATCATTTCTCATATACTTGCATTCTCGGCAGCTTGCGTTCAGCGCACAATGTTATTCACTCACACACTCACTTACTCTTTCAACCCAATGACCTGTACCTAATTAACGTGTAGGTGCCACGGAGCCGTGTGCAGCTGCTTTAGGGATGAGTGTGTTCAACACCCACCACCAGACCCGACTGGGAATCGAACCAACGACCTTCTGGTCACGAGTCCAACTCGGCCACAAAAGCACACAGTGGTCTTATTATAGGGGTGTCTCAATAGAGAGATGGTCCTAATGGGAGGTTCTAATGTACAACAACAGTACCATCCCCCGCACTGCATTTGTCAGTAACGAAAACAATAACCATAATTTACAATGCACAGATAGTCTCTCCTCGTCGCTAATGTACTCGAGAACTTTTCAACTGTCTCTTTCTGTGCATTGTAAATTCACTAAAAGCAATAAAGCCCACTATTAGAAGCCAGAACAATGGTGAAATCTAATTACATGTGGAGATACTGAGCAAGCACGCCCATTGTCTTTGAGCTCGTCCGTCCACTTATGCTTTGAGCACCCCCGCGGGAAGTGTGCCCAATTTGAAAACATCTTAGAAAGCTTTTATGACCTCCTGGTTGACATGTTCCTGCCGTGGAGTGAGCTTTATACGGAACAGTTGCTTTGTTTTTGTGTGGTTTATTTCGTAGGTGAAAAAAGTACTACTGCTAATAGATTTCTATAGTATCTACAGTATCCCTGGTAGTATTGCACACAATGGGATATTCAGCATTTCAATTCGACCGTTAGACACAACACATTTACAGTTTAATACCTGGTAAACCTGCAGGCTTGATTCATATACTGGTTGTAGCTAAAGCTGGTAATGGCCAGTTATCGGAAAATCTACACAGTGGGAGAAATAAAACTGAAAAGGGGGATTATATGGGCAAAACGGCCAAAAATGAGTGCTTTCAATAAAGAGGGCTATTGGGAAAGTGGCTAAAACTTCTGTGATGTCGGTAAAGATTGAGGGATGTAGGAAAGAACAGACATTTGCATGGATGTGGGATTTCCTTACTCCTTACTCCCAGACTGCATGCAGTCCTTCTCATTTCATCATCAGCTATGTTTACTACCCTCACTGATAAATAAATAGTCCCTCCATATTGATTACAACCCCACTTGTATTCGAACGAGGCAACAATCACTGTACACCTATCATGGATGAGGGTGGTATAAGTGATTTGCTCAATACTACTAACGTGGTAAGAGATAAGTGGCTATTTTCAAATGAACCAGTCCAGTGCTGCATTAAAAGTAATAAAGAAGGCAAACGCACGTGTGAAATCAGACAACATTAACGAATGTCGAACTACTAGATGTTTCAATCAGCTGTTTCGCTGTCTTCCTGGACTTCCAAGGTAGATTTCAAGCACTTCCGGTTATTCGCAATGCTGCATTTCACACACCTCTTCGCCATAGTTCTATAACTTCCTGTTGTGTTTATAAAGTGGATGATTGTACTCGCTGTTTTGTTTATAATGGTGGAGTATGGAGCCTTTCATAACTTGTTTAGTCCATTGCGATTATTAGTTTCAAGCACGCTCGGGTTACCTGGGATACACTTAACGTAATATTTGCCAATATTACGATACGGGCATTGCACAGCCTACTACTTATGGAATGCTCCTTCTGCACAAATTGAAACCTTCACCGCGCTGCTTTTATAATAGAAATAGATTGCCTTTTCCCTTGACAATATATTATTTGAACATGTGCGCCGTGTGAGATTAAACCTTTATCCTCGCGTGTAACATTCATCCCCAGTCCAACCACGAGCAATCAAAGCAGCCACACAATACGTGTACTCGCTTGAATTTTTTTTTTTTATGGCTCAGGGTGTCCATTGCATCATCATCATTGCAAGTGTAATATTTGTACGATGAAGTACTTGATAGTGCACAGACAGAGGTCGACCTTTTTTTTGTTTAAATTTATTTGTGTGAATAATACTTTGCATGATTGTAATTTATAATTTATTTTGATGGATGTGATGTATATTGGTTGTACTACATTGAGAATTTAATATTTAACATTTTTTTTCTGGAGGATGCTTTTACTAACTGACCTCTCTCCTAAAATCCGGTACTAGCAGGTGATTTGCGTTGCACAAATGCACCCTCACCTAACTATGCGTTCAAAGTGAACTGTGTTTGCACGTCATACCAGTCGGATAACGAAAAAGTGTGTCATATAAAGATTTTTTATTTTTTTTTACAGTATACTACTGCTTTTACTAGTTATTTACACACATAACATTATTAACCTTATTTACACAAATAACAAGTACAGAGTTTTCTGAGGTAGACTAAGCAATATTCTACACAACTTGTTAAAGTATTTTTTGAAGCACAATTCCCACAAGCACGTCTACAGTTAGCAAAAATCATCTAATTACTAATTTGCTTTTGAATGTTAGAAATTGTGAAATATCCATATCATATTGCCGTCCAATAACTCTGCAAAAACAATACAATAAATGAGGAAGCATATGTAAAGAATAAGAAAAATAACTAACATTACATTGTAACACTAACTGCATAATTATTATACCGGTACATATTTCTCCATACAGGTGATAACTATAGCAGTGTGATTTAAAAAAAAGCGCACTGTTCTAGTACATTTTATGACATGGTTTTCTAGGGTATCAGAAAATTGTTGTTACATTGCCAGTGTCTCACCATGAATGCACCACCGATTACTTTTACTCATCCACATAATAAAAAACCATGCCATAACCAGTGCCATAACGCATAAATAGTTCTACTACATTTGCAGAACATCCTAATGCAAAACTAAAATAAATTTGTCTACATGTAAGTTTGAAAAATCTCTCAATTTGTGGCTCTTTTTCGCCAATGTTATTTGAGATACAATGAGGCTGAAGAGCACAAAACAATATTACAACCAGTAATTATTTACACAACCTTGCGTACAGAATTCTTACCATTTTCATTATTGTAAGACATAATTATCAAACAGGAAAACGTAAAAATCTCAAATAACCAAAAGCAGTTCTGCTGTGTTAAAGAACATCAACCAATTTAATCAGGATCAGCTATACGTTGATCTGTATTGCAAGTCAATAATAATATTATACAGCAAAAATATAAAATATTGCATTATTCACCATTATAGTGATTAGATCATAATTATAATCACATTAATTGTAATACATGACAAATTCGCTTGTTATTCATTATCATTGTAGGCATGCAACTTAGACCACATAATTACAAATCAAATGTTCTCGAACTGAACTATCTACAATTTAGAGTAACAAACATTACAATTTGTATGTCGACACTTACATGGGACCAGTCATACTTTGTAAATAATGTCACTACAAGACAAAGCATCGTGCTCTGCGGAAAAGTCATCTGCCCACTCATGCCATCCATATGTTGAATGTGTTTGTCCTGTGTGTAGTGTTTAAAAATGAAGTAAACATACCACCAAAAACACCAATTTCATTGGCAAAAGACAACACACAATGTGCACATATCAATGCGTACACGACGAATAATTTCACACTGTGACGTATGTACAAAATATACTAACTAAAAAAAATATACTAATGAAGAGACAAAATATGTTCCTGTATTTACATTACCAATCATGATTATCTACATTTCATAATCTCCATTCATTGTAGTATTTTGAATCATATATATCATATCATATGTAGCAGTCAATTCTAATGCCATGATGTCCAAGTAAATCATACTTTGCTGGCATCCCGCTTGATAAAACACATATCATTGTTCACAGTGCATGAAATATTGTCTAACCGCGAATTATTTCTTGGGACACTGCATGAAATGAGTGAGGAAGCCAAACTTATCAGGGAAGATTACCTGACAAAAATGACATTGATAAGGGTGGCGGTCTTCATGACACCCTTTATGAAGCACAAAAGTGCTGTATTCTGGAAAGATTATGTTGCAGCTCACACACCTATAGAGTTTGCCCTGTGATACCAAGGTATCTACAATCACCTGCGGATCCAGCCCAAACTTGGAGAAGACCTTTAGCAGCTCTATGCTGAGCGCAGAGGACCTGTTTTCAGCTGCAGCCAGCGGTTCCTGATGACCCTGAGCAGCAGCAGCTGCCTGGGCTGCGTGAAGGTCTATGGGCGGACCGGGCGGGGGTGTCTGTTGCTGACGGCCATCCCCTTGGAGGGCTCCACTGGTCGAAGGGTAGGCACCATACTGCCAAGTTGAGACTTGCTGCTGATCCATGCTTTTAAGCCTTTTTTGTCCAGTGTGAATTAGTTCGTGTGATTTATGGTTGGATTTTGATGAAAATCTTTTCCCACAGAATCGGCACGAGTAGGGCTTGTCCCCAGTGTGTATACGCACGTGTTTCACGAGATTTCCTTGATACCGTGTTGTGTAGGTGCAGTACTTGCAGCTTAATAATTTTGGCTGTCTTTCGACTCTGTTGTCCGCGGGGCTTTCTGAAGTAAACACCTCTTCTTCTTTAATATCAATGGCGGGAATTATCCCATTATCTTCGTCTTGGTTCATCCTCGCAGCCCAATAAACAACTGGTATCCAGGCTTATAGTTCTTTAGATGCTGGAACATTTTTACTCTGCTGAGTACATATTACTAACAGAATTACAAGTATAAATGCCTTATAATGGTGTATCTTTTTCGAAAATAGTATCACAATAACGATCTAGGCCAAAGTTATTTCAATATTTGATATGAAGATATAACAGCAATCCTCTTTCAATAGAAAAGAATGTTTATTGATGCATGTTGATTTCAATTATATAATTTACAGGCATACATTAAAATCATGCAATCTTTAGAACATTATACATAGGATTATTCAGAAACAAGTCTTACAGCAAAGTGGTCATATTTATCTTTAGAATAGATTAAAACACAACGTTCTCATGTCAACGTTTGGTTTCGTGATAATATGGTACAAACTTGTTTAAAAATGTATTTCATCAGTTCCACAGATGCTTTATGACCCATTGAATTCAACAAAACCAAACACGACACTGAAACATTACTTGCTTTCCAAATATTTCATTTGGGAACGACCTCGATCACAGTTGATGACGTCACGGAAGGATATGAACTATTTTTTAGACTCGACCAGCATCATGATCATACATGAGAACGTTATGATATAACTTATTTATTATAAAAACGAAGCAGACACTCGTTGAGTGTGGACAGAGGTAGTATTTGATCAAAATTGGTGCTTTATTATTAAGTATTAGGTTTGTGGCTGAATAGTATTAAAATTCTGATCCATTTAAGATCCGTATGAATGGCAATATGTCTGTTGTCCTTGAATGAGTTCATCGTGTTGGAATACATATATATACATTATTTAGTTCATCTTTACACAACACAAACACAATTTACTGTTGCCATTTTCAAAGCATCTCTGCGCATGTCAAGCCCAATGGGCAATTCATGGTGGAATCCGCGTAGAAAGGAAGCATCTTTTTACACGTGGATATTAGGTGGAAATGTGGGGGTATTTTAGGTGGAAATGTGGGTGTATTTTAGGGGGAAATGTGGGGGTATTTTAGGTAGAAATGAAGGGGTATTTCTGGTAGAAATGTGGGGGGTTTATGGTGGAAATCTGGTGGTATTTCTGGGGTATTTTACTATTCTTTTCTACGTGGAATATTCACTTTATATCCACCATACTTTTTGCTGTGGAATATGAATAAAACATAGTAAATGAATTGTAATTTGTCCATTTATTTAGACTTTTACTCACTATTATACAAATATTCAATATGTAGTAACATTAACAAAAAATAAATGTTATTCAAATAATACAACTAAAAATTTCAACACGTGTTAGAGGTCAATGGTCTAGAATTTTTCAATCACAAATAACTGGGTTACGTTTTAACACGAATTGAACTTTGGTCTAGAACATGACACGCGCTAATAAAACGTAACCCAGTTATTTGTGTTTAGCTATAATTAATTTTTAACTTTATTGATTATATGTTTCCAAAAATAGTGGTCTAACATTTGAATTAAACTTGGTTAATTACATACCTTATATTTCCTGGTATGTATATTTTATTCATAACGGTCTCGGGTTTGTCTGCTGTATAGAGAAGTATGATATGTTATTTGCAAGATGTTTTTTCTGCCCACTTCCACCATCCGACAATAATACCATAGCATCAGGCAATCAAAAACAACATAAAACAAACAAAAATATATATTATACTGCTTACATGCCAGAAAACGCTCAGAAATGTCCTTGAAAAACTTGTTTTCAAAGACATGCGAATTTTTAGCGTGAATGTCGCATGATACATCGTGCAGACGTAACTGCTTCGGTATATCCTTATAAAGTCGGTTTATGTAGTATCCGCTGCGTGAATTCGTGTGTAGGTTAGTTTATTATATCCACAAAAAATCAATCATTTACACAATTATTTCACTCAGGCCACTCAGCACGACTTCCATGAAGAGGAGAAAGATGGCACCATGCCGTTCCTAGACACGTTAATAGTTAGGAAAGCAGATAATACTGTGAAAC
>CM032665.1:42978235-42995450 GCA_019095985.1 Streblospio benedicti
ATTATACAGCAAAAATATAAAATATTGCATTATTCACCATTATAGTGATTAGATCATAATTATAATCACATTAATTGTAAAACATGACAAATTCGCTTGTTATTCATTATCATTGTAGGCATGCAACTTAGACCACATAATTACAAATCAAATGTTCTCGAACTGAACTATCTACAATTTAGAGTAACAAACATTACAATTTGTATGTCGACACTTACATGGGACCAGTCATACTTTGTAAATAATGTCACTACAAGACAAAGCATCGTGCTCTGCGGAAAAGTCATTTGCCCACTCATGCCATCCATATGTTGAATGTGTTTGTCCTGTGTGTAGTGTTTAAAAATGAAGTAAACATACCACCAAAAAACACCAATTTCATTGGGAAAAAGACAACACACAATGTGCACATATCAATGAGTACACGACGAATAATTTCACACTGTGACGTATGTACAAAATATACTAAATGAAGAGACAAAATATGTTCCTGTATTTACATACCAATCATGATTATCTACATTTCATAATCTCCATTCATTGTAGTATTTTGAATCATATATATATATCATATCATATGTAGAAGTCAATTCTAATGCCATGATGTCCAAGTAAATCATACTTTTTTGGCATCCCATTTGATAAAACACATATCATTGTTCACAGTGCACAAAATATTGTCTAACCGCGAATTATTTTTGGGACACTGCATGAAATGAGTGAGGAAGCCAAACTTATCAGGGAAGATTACCTGACAAAATGACATTGAAAAGGGTGGCGGTTTCATGACACCCTTTATGAAGCACAAAAAGTGCTGTATTCTGGAAAAGATTATGTTGCAGCTTTCACACCTATAGAGTTTGCCCTGTGATACCAAGGTATCTACAATCACCAGCGGATCCAGCCCAAACTTGGAGAAGACCTTTAGCAGCTCTATGCTGAGCGCAGAGGACCTGTTTTCATCTGCAGCCAGCGCCATTGGGTGCCCTGATGACCCTGAGCAGCAGCAGCTGCCTGCCACTGCGTGAAGGTCTATGTAGGCGTACCGGGCGGGGCGTCTGTTGCTGACATGCCATCCCTTTGAGGGCTCCACTGGTCGAAGGATTGGCACCATCCTGCCAAAGATTGCTGCTGATCCATGCTTTTCCCCAGTGTGAATTAGTTCGTGTGATTTATGGTTGCACAGAATCGGCCCTTTTTGTGTATACGCACGTGTGAATTTCCTTGAGTTCGTGTTGTGTAGGTGCAGTACTTGCAGTTAATAATTTTGGCTGTCTTTTGACTCTGTTGTCCTTTTTTCTGAAGTAAACACCTCTTCTTCTTTAATATCAATGGCGGGAATTATCCCATTATCTTCGTCTTGGTTCATCCTCGCAGCCCAATAAACAACTGGTATCCAGGGTTATATTTCTTTAGATGCTGGAACATTTTTACTCTGCTGAGTACATATTACAAAAAGAATTACAAGTATAAATGCCTTAAATTGGTGTGTTTTTTCTCGAAAATACTAAAAATTTCAACACGTGTTAGAGGTCAATGGTCTGGAATTTTCCAATCACAAATAACTGGGCTACGTTTTAACACGAATTGAACTTTGGTCTAGAACATGACACGCGCTAATAAAACGTAACCCAGTTATTTGTGTCTAGCTATAATTATTATTGGATTTTACAAAATAGATACGCACCAGAAAATATATGCATATTTTTAACTTTATTGATTATACTTTCCCAAAAATAGTGATCTAACATTTGAATTAAACTTCGTTACTTACATACCTTATATTTCCTGGTACGTATATTTTATTCATAACGGTCTCGGGTTTGTCTGCTGTATAGCGAAGTATGATATGTTATTTTGCAAGATGTTTTTCTGCCACTTCCCACCATCCGACAATAATACCATAGCATCAGGCAATCAAAAACAACATAAAACAAACAAAAATATATATTATAATGCTTACATGCCAGAAAATGCTCAGAAATGTCCAGAAAACTTGTTTTCAAAGACATGCGAATTTTAGCGTGAATATCGCATGACACATCGTGCAGACGTAACTGTGCTTCAGTATATCCTTATAAAGTCGGTTTATGTGGTATCCGCCGTGTGAATTCGTGTAGGTTAGTTTATTATATCCACAAAAATCAATCATTTACAAAATTATTTCACTCAGGCCACTCAGCACGACTTCCATGAAGAGGAGAAAGATGGCACCATGCCGTTCCTAGACATGTTAATAGTTAGGAAAGCAGATAATACTGTGAAACTACTTGTATATAAAAAAAGACCCACACAGACCAGTACCTACATTTCTTGTCTCACCACCCATTGCAACACAAGCTAGGTGTGATCAGGACCCTACTCGACAGGTGCAATGACATACCGTAGTGACAGAGACAGGAGATAGACAGAAAGAGGAAGAACACATAGTAGAGGCTCTAACTAAATGTGGTTACCCAAGAGGGTCCTTTGAAAAGGTGAAAGCACAGATAGAAAAGAAGAAGGAAGGAGGAAAGGACAAGAGAAAGAAAAAGAATAAGGACTCAGCAGGCTCCAAAGGATTAGTCATCTTACCTTACGTAAAAGGGGTAACAGAGGGTATTTCACGTATCCTCAATAAGCACCAAGTGTCTAAAGCGGTGAAGCCCCTACAGACCATCAGGAACATTCTCGTTCACCCTAAGGACAAATAGGATAAGCTAGAGAAATGTGAAGTGGTGTACAAAATTCCCTGTAAGTCTTGCAAGAGTGTGTATGTTGGGGAAACTGGCAGAAAACTGGACACCCGTGTAAAAGAACACATGAAGGAAGTGGAGCAGAACAGTGGGGGATCTTTCACCAGAGCAGCGAGGAAAGAATCTCTCACCCAGATCAACAAGAGTGCGATCACAGACCATGTAAAACAGAACAATCACGAGATAGACTGGGAGGAAGTGAGTGTACTGGATAGGGAGGGGTATTGGAGAACAAGAACCATCAGGGAGGCGATAAAGATACGAGGACAGAAGCAGGTCATGAACCGAGACGAGGGGGCCTTTCATCTCTCTCACGTGTACGACCCGATTTTCAGCATCGGAAGTCGTGCTGAGTGACCTTGACATGCGCAGAGATGTTGTGAAATGGCAACAGAAGTTGCCGAAACTGTCAACGGTAAATTATGTTTGTGTTGTGTAAAGATGAATTAAATAATGTATAAATATGTCTGTTGGTTTGTTGGTAAAAAAAAATCGATTTAAAATATTTCTAATGATGTCGACACCGGTAGAGTGTGTTATCATTGTGATCCCATTTGGTTCATTTCTCTGTTTCGAAGAAAATGTCACATTCAGACAGGACGTGCATCATCTTACCATGAATCATAAATCAATGTGAGTACAACAATTTCCGCCTATACCGCATGCACACGTTGGTAGTCTCACCGAATCAGGCGTCGTCACGCATGAGCAAGTACAGTGTAGATACTGACTAGGTGTGCATATTCAGATAAAAGCTCATAGCTTTATTTTGTAAGGTATATATAGATGCACCCTCAGGGACTGTGGTAAACTTGTGAGTGTATGGAATAGGATACAGTCCGTTTCAAAGGTGAAATCGAACCTGTCTATCAGCACATGTGTCTCCAGCGAGCTCTGACGTCAGCTCAGGTGGGCGCAACGTGCGTGCATGAAAAAACAGTAACCCTACCCCTGAAACATACAGTAGAAACTGCAAGTAATGTCACCCATATAAAGGGACTACCTGTGATAAGACCACCATTCACGACCCCAAGTATTCATAAGGAGATCAAAATGAGCCAATGCAATGAAACCAACTCTCTAACAGGACCACTTGTGGCCAGTCTCGGGGTGGTCCTAATAGAAAGGTCCTGCTGTGCACCCATCATAACCATTGATTGTCGTGATGCAGGGCAATAACAGCAGGAGATCGCCTATCACACGGCTGCCGATGAGCCTGTGCTGTGTTCCGGGTGATTATGTGTCTGCGCACGCAATGGGTTGAGTTGGTGTCACAGTTGTCATGGCAACGCTGGTTCTGGCCTCTAGCCGGCTGAATGTGATGCACGATACATTCACAACTTTAGTGTTGTGTGCACTGTGACAGTTTCACTGAGATTATATAGAATGCATTTACCATTGTACAAGGATAATATCAGTTACGGACTCACATCAATGATATATCAATAGTACAGTAGAACCTCTCTATTAAGACCACTTGTGGGACCAACTTAAAGTGGTCTCAATGGCGAGGTGGTCTGATTATATGGAGGTTCAATTGCACTCATTTTGAAGGATTGGGGACCGAGAACAGTGGTCTTATTATAGAGGTGGTCTTAATTGGAGGTTGTACCGTATAATGTTACACTTTTTTATATTTGGCTAGGATCTGTGAAATTAGACCAGGCTACAGGCTGCACTCTGCGAACCTATTTTGTCCAATAAATCCAGGATCCAGGTGTAGCAGTAACATTACAAGGACATTGATACCAGGCTATGTGTACATGCACTGTACACACGCACGTGTCATTTTACACCTAGTCTGTAGGTAGAGTTTCGGCTAGCACATGTACGCCCCGTCACTTTACTTATTAGACGGTATAATTGGTTTAAAGATATTTACAAAAAGCAAGATGTGTGTCGTCTTAGGCATCAGTGTCGTCTGAGCATTGTTCACGCATGCGCTCTACTACGTAAACACGTCCATGCGGACAACTTTTATATGGACACTTTTCACATCTACCATTCTCCACATATAATCTACATATTTCATTTATAAAACGAACCCCTTTCATCTCTAAGGACACCTGTCTGATGTGGACACTTTTCACTTCTCCCTGAGGTGTCCACAGAACCCAGTAACCCTACTGTCGTCTGTGAAACCATCGATTGCTAGCTGTAGTGATTACGCTGCCAAACAGAGGCATTACCGAGCAGGCGTAAAAGATGAATGGCTAATCCATACCTCATAATCCACTGGTCTAACACCTATAGCAAGAAATCGATGCTTATGTGGTAGAAAGGTGTCTGCTTTGTGTTTGGCCATTAAACATCGTCTATCAGCCGATAGGCCTGTCCCATTGGGTCTGGAAGTTACCAAGGGGGATCGGTGGCGTTTCTGGCTCTTATCTTTAAATGGCCATGTTTGTTGTGATGTTTGTATCTCAGTAATGTTGGTCAGCTGTTAGGTGTCGTGGTCATTTAGTATTGAATCGCTGCCTTGTGACGTTCGTCCTTGTACATTGTGTTTGCAAACAAACAAACAAACAACACAAAATTGCAATAATAGCAGCAAAGCAATATATTCATCGCACGTTAAAAAGTAATGCCTCTTGTTGCATCAAATGAAACTTGATGTGAAGCACACAGCCATCATTGTTAGTGATGGGGCGCGGGGACAAATGGAGACAAGTGTGAGGAGAAGGTCAAGCCGCCAAGACACGCACATGGCGCATTAGTGAGGTGAGCAGATCTCCTGGTTCTCTTTACATTTTTCACACCACCCACACATTTTCTCACGTCTCTGTTTGTTGTTGTTGTTTGTTGTTGTTTGTTGTTGTTGTTTGTTGTTGCTGCTGCTGCTGCTGCTGCTGCTGCTGCTGCTGCTGCTGCTGCTGCTGCTGCTGCCCACCTACCCTCGCACCTGCCATCTTATTCGTGGTGGTCCTTGTAGTTTCGTCGTCATTGTAGTGATTGTAGTTGTATAGATGCACAGCTAGTAATCTATGTGTGTGTACATTACATATATCAACTAAGTTTCACTTACAATATCTTACAACTGTTGCCTTCTTAATATAAAAGACATCTGATCATTCTTCCTTAGCTAGCAACCTCTTTTAACCTGATAACTTTAGCCAACAAGGTATAAAAGCACATTTATTGCTGCTGTTTCTGATGCCGTAAAATATTGAGTACAATTTAGAGGCGTCTTCATTGCTTGTAATTTCCCATGGTGGCTGTTTAAGATTTGTAACAATACAACTACGCGCCTCGTCTGTTAGATCCGGCTTATGCTGTGGGTCATTATCAGTTGATTGTCACACCAAACACCCCATCATTTTTGGGGGTAAGAAAGTTATCATCATAATACATTTAATTAGTACAATATGGTTTACAAAACATGAAGCCTCAAGATTGAAAAGTAGCATGCAACTATCTACTTTTTCAGGATCTTTACTTTTGCTGTATATGATATGCATGCTAATGAATTCAAACTGTTATTCATTTTTTTGCATTGTCCTTCAAACACATGTAATACTATAGAAAAAATCCATTACTATAGAAACAATAAAGCAGCACTGCAGATGTCTTGCAGTATGATGGAAAAGCTCTTCATATCAGTTTATGATGACACTACAATTACTGGGGACTCTTTTATCATGAGTGATTCTACAGCAGGGTTACATTCCCATAGCAGTTATTAATGGTGCTGGGGGAAAGGCCAGTTACTAGGGTATTTGGACATTTTTTGCAGCTCAAAATGCTATGTTGATGAACAACATGATTGCTGATTATGGGAAGACGAAGATGGTAGAAAGAGTGGCAGTAGTAGGAAGTAGAAATAAAGTAAGAGGTACATGAGGGAGAAAGTAAGAGCAGAAGATGAAGAGAAGAGAAAAGAAGAAAAGAGAAATGAAAAGAAGACAAGACAAGAGACTAACGGTAAAGAGGCCATTACCAATGCTGGACATGGTGAAAATGCGATTGTAGACAATATCATTTCATATCAACCATCACCCACCAATCCTGTAAAAAAATAAGAAACACATCTCTCTGGCAGGACGTCCATGTGCACGATAAATCACGTGTCCCTGGCTTGTGTGAAGTGTGTGGCGGCGGCGGCGGCCCATTGAAGCCATCCGTCCTGGCTGTCTGGGATGATGGATGCCTCGGGAGGCGGCCCTGCTCCACATACTGATAGCGGCTTATCACAGCTCTCCCTATATGTGCCTGTTTCTTTCATAGACATTATATTCTTTTTTGGAATTGATGTTTTTGTAAGATTGTCCAGTGATTGAAACATTCAAGGAATAACGTCTACATATTGAAATCGCCTTTATACTGAGACTATATATATATATCGCGATCTCATTATCAACAAGTAGGCCAACATGAACCTCCCTAAATAGACCACCTCTCTATTGCGAACACTGAGGGTCAGGCCCCTGGGGGTCTTAATAGAGAGGTTCTGCTGTATTTAAACACAAACCTTTTCTTTATTTATGGTGGATGTTTGTTGTTACCAAAGCTTATTCTTTTCTCTGTTGGTGGTAAAACAAATGATGGATTTTTATCAATCAGTCTCATTTTCTCACTTGCTTGTTTTCAACCATGCATGGGTAGGTTTATTATTAGAAATAAATCAAATATATACAATATACACGCTACGTCATAGAAAAATACAAATCACAATGGAGACATAAGCTGTAGCAGTGATTCATTTTATATCCGTACCCTCTGACAATGCTCAGAGGCTCACAATTCACATATCAAGACTAATTTTGGGTGAAACTGTTGCAAGCGCTATTCCGGCGTCTTAAACATTCCTCTGAGAAATTACCACTTGAAACTTGTCAGGTGGAATTTTGCCATATATCCACAAAGTAACTACCAGAGGGACTATGCTCTAGTGTAATTTTATGTATGTTCACGTTCTGAACTTGAATATCCAAACTTGGCTATCATTAGTATTGAGCTATAGGTAGTGCAACTTTGAACAATTTGAGGGGGGTGAGTGTGGGGCCCGATATTAAAGCCACTACGCATGTTGGTGAGATAAAAACAATGTCCATATGTCAGTACACCTCTGCTCACAGCAGACACTAATTATGTTAACCTCAGGTCTTGAAACATGCATGTATGACCCACTTTGTAGCGAAAAATGTAAAATGTAAATGTGTAAATGTGCTTATTTACAGTCGCAATTAACAGTTTGTCGTGCTCTAGCGATTTTACATATTTACACCAGGTCATTGTCATCCGTTTCACACTATATCTTTCTCAACCACCCTTGGTAGCATACAGCGCATCGCTACCGCAGTGCAGACGTGCTTATCACTTTAGCGTTCACTCGCCTGCCTGTACCTATTTAACGTGTAGGTACCACGGATCAGCGTGCAACATGTCATGGATAAGTTTGCTCAACCCCCAACCCCAGACCCGACCGGTAATTGAACCCACGAACTGCTGGTCACAAGTCCAATTCCCTATACATGCGGCCATGGAAAGCTTATGAGATTCAGCTGATGGGCCCCACGAAACCTCACTCGAGGCTCTCGCTACTTAATGATTTACACCAATCATTAGCAACATAGACATATCAATCTTCACATATACTCCACGTTCCGTCCAAGATCAGATACTTGCACAAGTACTACTTTCATGGACGGATACGTAGATTAGTAGCTCAAATACATTTTATTTTGCTCAACACCCACACACTGCTGAAAAGCTAGATTTCATGGAATCTTAGAAAACATATCCCCCTATTCCCTATTGTGAAATCCAGGAGCAAGTAGCAATTACTACATTATAAACCATCGCGACCAAGAGAGCAAGTTCATAGTGATTGAAGATGTTCGCAATTGGATTGTCTTATTATTACAATATGCATCTGTGTATGGGGCATGATGAATGTGGTCAATTACTCTGTCATCTTTATACAAGCGCCCCATCAGTTGTCCTGAAAATTTAATATGCTTTTCCTTCTTGAATTACGGACATGAGCGTACTCTGCAGTAAGTCTCCACTTGTGGAGCGTAATCCTTTAATGCACAATTTTGTCAAGTACTACAATAGCTAATAGTGATGCAGTGTTCACCAGTTTCGTACAGATCAGAATACTTTCCTTCAATACTTAAAGTACAATGTCGGATCCAGGGTGGAGCAAAAACTTTCAACATTATTTTCATTGGAGTTTTGTGCATGTCTGTGAGCTTCGCACATACGAAACCCATGATCTCCAGGGTTTGCGCCCCCTCTGTTTCCTGAAAACCTGGATCTGCTATTGAAGTACTATTGACATGTATAGTGTTTTAATACCATGTGTGTTTACAAGTATATAGACATATATGCTGGTGAAAATGTGTTAAGCCTTGAAGCAACATTAGCAGACTTTTTTTAATTCAATATTTGACATTCTGGTGTGTTTTTGCCTTCCACTAATACTAGGTCACCCAACTTGTTCCCAAAACAAAGCATTTCTCTACTAGTATCTATTCTACTGGCCAAACGAATGGGTCCGGCCGGGACGCAGCAAAGCATTATGTTTACGTTCTATTGATACACATTTGAGAAAAGATCAGCAGCGCTGCCATCTTACATTAGCCGTAATGCCGTCTGTGGATTAGGCTAATGCACCGTTGCCTCCAGGGGGTGCTAACATAGCGATCAGGGCAGCCAGCGAGAAAGTAATGCTGCAAATATAGTACTTCAGTGGCAAACAAGTTCAGTAAAACCCATTTACTAGGGGTGCAAGTGGGATTAGAGAAAAGAACTCTCTCTCCACCTCCATTAGGGAGCTGTCCCCACAAGGGAAACATCTTGCTGAAATTATAGTAGAAAATAGGAGATTGAAAAGTGCTGGGTTTTGCGAGCTGTTTAATTAGAGATATGGCTATTGGTATTGTAAGACTGCAGTATTTTAGCTACCAAGTTAGACTGTTGGGATGTTCCTCAATATGAGCCACTGTAAAAGTGCATTAGACCTGCCGTCTGGTCTGCTGTCTTGTAGACAACCATTTTATGAGATGGGGGTGGGGGGGGTGAATACCCTTGATCAAAATTCATTCACCATCATTTTGTACCTAAATCACCAGTCACCACATTTCATTATCTTTCACCAATTGTAATTGAATAGGTTGCATCACATTTCACACCCGTAAAATACAGGCCGTTCACAATTCACAACCAAGATTTAGGGCATATCACCAATCACAGTTTTGCTATATGAGCACCTCTATTATTGCATGGCAGTAAACACAATAATACATGTGGACAGCTTGGTGGCCACACAGCGACACTAATGGACATGTGGCGTCCTCCAGCGGCCTAGAAAGGCATTAGTCTGCTCGAGTACATTATGGTTAGTCGAATCTTCCACTAGTCCATTGTGGATCAACTTGCACTTTAGCACTGTTTTCATATTCGATTATAACACAACATCAAACTAGCATGATCCTAACAGGTAAAGTTTTTAGCAATTTTGTGAGGAAAATGTAGAAAAATGTATAAAATTTCCAACTTTGTGAGTTAAAACTGTGAATGTATGTGTGGGAATGACCATATAATTGTAGTATGTGAAAATGAGATTATAAATTAGTTTTGGGCCCATTATACACCAAAATATAGTATTACTACTGCAAAGTAATGTATGGGGTGTACATGTACATCTTTCATGTAGTTTAAAGGTGAATCATATGCATTTTGAGATACTAGTCGCATTCTTATTATAGCAGTTGTGTGAAAACGATAGCACTCAAGATTGAAGATTGAGTGGAAACAAGAGCTTCTGATACCCCTCGTCCAGCATGGAGATAGGTAATGTATACTTTGTGTAAACTTTTGCTGTCAACCAGATCCGTATAGGGTAACATGTTAATGCCATTTCATTTATGGGGTCAAATCGTATTCATGTGATAATCTGATATGTATGCTCACTGGATATTATTTTTCAGTGTTTACTGATATGTTTAAAGCTAATTTAGTGCATTCATATTATTAATGTGGACAAATAAAAACTAAACCAAACCAAACCAAACTAAACTAAACCTGTCCGTACCCGTTTCCCGGGGACACGGTTCCCGCAGAGAGAGGTCAGCATCTAATCCAGTTTCCGTCTGCCTTCCCACCTTGCGTCTGCCCCCGCTGCGACCTCAATTACGCGCGACATTGACGTGTCCGACCGGCCCGCTGGCCCCGGTCAGACTGTCACAAGTCCTCCCATGTGTGCTGAGAATACTTGATTCTGATTGGTTGAGATGTGGAAGATATTCTCGGATATCCTACGCTACAAAAGTTTATAGCCTAAAATGATGAATACACATGGGACAAAAGGGTTATTTTACAAGTAGGGGTGAGATATCAGAAAATAACTCGTTCTCCTCTATCACTGCATGGTTCTGTTTAAGTCCACACTCAGTGAGATATTTTCTAATATCTCACCCCCAGGGGTGAGGTTTAAAGGGGGTCAAGAAATCCCACATCCCTCTCTGATTTATCATGTCCTTCTTCTGCCATTTTCCCAACGTCCCACAATTTTAAAGCCATATCCGCCTTCCTTGAAATCCCACTTCCATCTTTGGTCTCCTTATCACACTTTCTTATCCCTCTTATTAGGCATTTTTCTACTCATTATGAACCCACTCGATGATAGGACGAGAAAATGTGCCCATGGCAAGACTGGCTGCATGACTATCGTCGGTTTAGATTTTCGGGACGATCCGACAGTGGCATTAGCTTCAATGACTACATTAATAATTATACCATGTAATGCATTGCATACACACTATGCATACGCTTTACTGCCAATTCTAATACGAAGTGTACTTAAGATAGTTGACATTTTGACTTGAATATGTATTTAGAATGTTTTTGTTAAATCAAGGACACATGGGGTATACATAAAGATGTAACAAGGCAAGTGGTTATCGACAAAAAAAATCTAAATCATTGTAAAATCATATTCATGTATGTATAATATGGGCATTTTGATTTGTTTTGGGCTTTTTCTATTCAATGTTTTAACTTTCATTTGTATCCAACTATACAATTGTAAATAAATCACACTTGCTTCAAGAATTATGAGAGAAACAGCTCCAATAAAAAGATTATCACCGCGCAAACAAACCCAACAAAAGAAACCCACTTATCTTAAAAGTCGTCTGCACAAAGCGAGGAAGAAAGGGAAGACGACATCTTCGTAACGGTAAATCAGCAGCTCTGGCAAGATACTTAGAAAGATTCATAAGAGACTCCTTATTTACAGGGAACAGCAGAATAATGATGACACCGCACCACGTACAAGTCTGTCTCGTAAAAATGCTTTACGAGGCTGTTGCCGAGTCTTGCCGGCTATCTACAGCAGACGGCTAGAAACGTCACGTGACAGGGCAATGGCCAATGGGAGGGCAGGGCCACGATGGTGTTGTTTTGTTGAAATTTTTTATTAGTTGTGTTAATTCATATAATACGGTGCTTTCTTCATATCAGCAGCTATTGCAAGTTACAAATATATAAGTCAATCTGGAGTCATAGTGTTTGCATTATGACTCCACATTCTTGAGAAAGACAAACAGATTTGTTGTCGAAATATTGAGTTATATATTTGTAACTTGTGATAGCTGTTGATATGAAGAAGTTACTGTATTAAATGTTGTTGTTATTTCAAACTTTATATTTATTTTATTTTGCATGTTTAAACATACATATGCTGATATGCTAAACGTGAGCAGTGCATTCTCAAAGTGGATTAAAGTTTGAACAAAAGGGGGAATTAAATTCATATTTACCAAACCTGTTTTGTTATTGATATCTTGAAATATACTACACTAGAAAACTGCGCATATTTTTATGTGAGAACAAAGCTCAAAAGTGCAAGATTAAATCAGAAATGACCTGTACTCAGCACAATAACTCTGCATGAGCAAGATGTCACGCTGTGAAAGACATCAAGTGGCCATATCTCACAAGACATCGCTCCGGCAAACTGCCCTACAAGTATCAAGGGGTGGTCATTAGTACTCGTAGTGTAAACAGGATTATCACCTACTCATGTCGTGCTTCAGAGAGACAGACGTTTTGGTCATATCTCAGCAATTTTATATTTAATTTCCTTGTATCATATCTCAGCAATTTTATATCTAATTTCCTTGTATCATATCTCAGCAATTTTATATTTAATTTCCTAGTATCATATCTCAGCAATTTTACGTTCAATTTTCTTGTCACTGTACATTTACCCTCACCCACAAAATGTAGGAAATGCGTTTCTACGTAACCATCACGTTTTCTTATTAACCTCCTTTAATGTAGTTGGTCTGTATTTCCATATCTCAAAACTGTGCACATATTTTGTTTTACTACAAACACGGGATTCTTTTTTGAAACGTACATGTCTTAAGACGTATCTACCTACAAATTCATTATTCCTCATATGACATTAGAAATCTTCTTAAATATAATTTTACTTGTAAAAATATTGCCTCTATATGAAACTGGAGATAATAATTATAGTGATCGGTAATAAGGAAATGTGAGACTCGCTCATCTAAGATAAGGTTTTCTATAAAAATTCATAAAATATTATTCATTGACATGTGTCATATATATCATATAATACGTGCATCATGCATAAACATTTATCACACATGGGCGTGTATTTCAATTGGTTGTACATCATGCCTCTTGGACCTGACCCTATATTCATAATGCCAACGTTGCAGTTAAGAATGATTTTAGATGTTTGTTGGGCATACGTGAGATATGCATTATTTCACACAATTGTTTGTGAATAATAATGTTGATTTCATTTATGTTTTGTTGAGAAAATCCATTTTAACCCATATACTTTGTGAATAATAATGTTGATTTTATTTATGTTTTGTTGAGAAAATCCATTTTAACCCATATACTAGATTGTAATTGTAATAATGCTCAAGACAGCTGTATTTTAAACTCTTCCTATTTTCATTTCCAATCACTATTGTTTTTGCACTGGATGAAGCATTTATATAGTGTAATCAATAGCTTTTATGAAGTATTTAAGATTTATATATAATCTACTGTACATATGCATATGAGTCACTAGAAAAACATTGATATATGCTCGAAATAAAATCCCTATTATCCCCATACGGACCCCAGGCTGGTCACATATAGTCACGTAACAATGCCCCATGTAAACACATGAAATCACCGATTCCTAGAATCATGAAACCCCCACGGTCGAGGAACTTTGCATGACCGAATTATTAGCTCATGTTGGACATCAGCCTTATCAACCTGGGTCATGTTTGTTGATGAAAACAATGACCTTTTTTAAGATAGATGTTTCATATTGTAATAAAAAGATGCCTTCAAATACCAATAATGTTTTGAGATTTGGGGTCAATATACTAGATTGTGAAATCGGACAATCTAGTCAGTTGTATTTTAAACTCTTTCTATTGTCCTTGGGACCATAACAGCACATTGGATGCATTTTATATGGGGCAAAATCGTTTTGGGAAAATTATGACCTTTTATATCATCTACTGTGCATATGTAACATGTCACTAGAGAATATGGATATAAGGCCGATCTAGAACGGATCAACACCAGTAACATACAGACATTTAACAATGCCCCATCGACATGAAATGATATAATCCTAAATTACACTGAGACCAAAAAGTGACAGCCTGGTCAGAGGAAACTTGAAAAGTGACTGAGCATACAACATTTTTCAAACACTGTCACAAACAGTGGATGCATGTGGTTCCTGATCTAAGAGCTGCAGTAACATGTATTGAAATCATAAGCAACAAGTTCACTATTTGTAAATCTGACCCATGAAATATTAAAAAGTGACTCAGCATATAATACATTTGAAGCTGATAGAACCTAAAAAGATTTTTAAAGGACATGGAGAAAATCCTCATCTGTTGACAAGAGACAGGCGTATATTTCTTCTATAATAGATACATTGTACGGACATCATAATAAAAAGTGACTCAGGAACTTGATGGAATGTCTTAAAGATCGACACGGGGGGACGTTTCACTTATTTTCGCACCCCGTGTACGGCCCTGTTATCACATCACGGTCTCAGATCTCATCAAAGGGACAAGTCCCGCCGCCGCCGCCGCAATTAGCGACAAGAGGCACTGCAGCTGACCAGATTGCTGACCAAGGCCTCTTGTTCCCACTGGAGGAGGCGCTAGTTAACAGCAATGCTTAAGTTTCCGTCCCAAATTCACGAATCTGAGTTCCCCAGAAATTTTGAGGAACGTAATATGGATATGAGACGTTCACAAAATTGAAAAATGACATTTGAAAAGAAAAAATAGAAATCCAGCGTATTAAAAACAACAATAACAACGATTTTGAGGAATGTAATGAATGAGAAGTTCACGAGAGACAAAACTTTTACCCAAAGAAAAGAAGAAGAAAAAAGGAAAAAAAGCTAATACGTCCGATGTTTGACATGATGCTTGTAAGAACTGGATGCCGGTAGTTGCATTTTGTCTTGGTCGAGAAACAGACTACAGTAATCTACGAAGATCCCCCAATTCTCCATTACAGGGATGCGTTAACCCATTATCAAGTGAATAAAAAAACTTGAGAGAGAGCACCAAACAATGGCTTGTGTGTCAAATACAGAGAAAGAGAGAGATGCACAAGAAGATTGTGAGTTCCTTTCAGCAATCACCAATTACGGTGCCATATAATTGAGGGCAAGCGGGGTGGAGTGGGGGGTAGCTGGGGGCGAGGGGGAGAGCCTCTTATTATCCGGGGTGTGAGAGCCGTATCATTGGCTTATGAGAGCGTTCTCTTATGTGATGGCGGCCTGCAATTTCTGCTGTGCGAGTATCATATGTGTTTGTGCAGAGGTTCGTAATGATTGATAAACGCACGTGCAGTAGAAAACCGTTATATCGAGACTGATTATGTCGAATATTTCGTTATACTGAAGTTAGTGTAGTTTAGTTTCGGGGTAGCACTGTTATATCCAACACAAGAAACCCTTTAAAAACCGTAAAGTTAATGTTTGCTGTGTTGTCATTTTGTTTGTTTTTGTGAATAGTTTTTTAAAGGAGAAGAGCAGGATTTAGTGTTGTTGCATTTGACTAGAAATTTGTTTTTTGCTAAATTCTATTTGTTTTTGATTTTTTTTGAAACAATTTTTTTTTAAAATAAAGTTTGGTTTTACTGTACAGCTATTCAGCAAATTATTTTTAAACATGCAAAAAAAATATTATACACAAGATCCCTTGAGGCAGGTCAGGTGAATTGCATTGGGCATTATTATTCCAACACAGACAACCCTAAACTATTGATTCAAAATACAAAGTTTATTTGACATAAAAAAAAATATATGTCACAAAATTGTAGGTAGCCTGTAGTCATATGAAGCAGTATTGTTGGTAGCCTTATAGACATATATGAAGCAGTGGAGCTTGTCAGCAGGGTTTCAGTACTGTTTAAATTATTCAGCATTGTATTACAGTTTGTATATTTTTACAGATTTGTACATGATGCATTTGTGAAAAAGTAAAATTTGAAAACAGACACTCCAAGGATATAACATTTTGCGATATTTCATCAAATGAATAACTTAAATTGATGTGTACAAAAAGTTTGCAAATATTACCACATATTTGAAATCAGTTAACAATGGCAAGCCACTGGATACGCAGTTTAAGTCTACATCAAATGAGAAACTATGCCAAAGTGATGCTCTAAAATCAGAAAAAAGAAAAACAAAGTGGTAATAAACCGTTTGCGTGTAGTGAATGTGGCAAATGTTTTAGTGCGAGAAGACAGGTGATCAGCCACATGAAAATCCACACTGGGAGAAAGAACCGCGTGCAGTGTGTGAGAAATCATTCAGTCAAAAGTGAATTTTGAAAACCCATATGAATATTCATACAGGAGAAAAAGCCTTTGAGTAGTCAATGTGGCAAGTGTTTTAGTGATATCAGGAGCACATTGACTAGGTATTATGAGAATCCACACTGGAGAAAAGCACATCAGTGTAAGTGTGAAAATCATTCGTGAAGTGACTCTGAAACAAATAAAAACCAAACTGGGAGAAAAAAACATCAGTGTGAAAAGGGGAAAGCATTGTCAAAGGGGGATCGAAAACCCTATGAATATTCAAAAGGAGAAAAACCTTTTGAGTGTAGTCAATGTGGCAAGTGTTTTTGTGACGGACACTTTACCAGGCACATGAGTACACTGGGGAGAAAGCATCAGTGTTTAGTGTGTAGAAATCATTCGTGAAAGTGGAACCTGAAAAAAAATAGAAAATCCACACGGTGAAAAAGAATGGGGCCTGTGGCAAGTGGGTTTTTCAAATGATCTTGCACCCACAGAAAATCCACACCGGAGAGGAGAACATCAGTGTAAGTGTGTGAGAAATCATTCGACAACGTGGAAATTTCAATCAAGAGAACCCCACACTGGTAAAAAACCGTATAGGGGGAAAAATTTTGAAAAATCATTCAGGGAAAGTGGAAGTT
>CM032665.1:42995550-43005802 GCA_019095985.1 Streblospio benedicti
CGGCACATGGCGTGTATTTCAATTGGTTGTATATCACAATGCCCCATGTAAAGACATGAAATCACCGAATCCTAGAATTATAGCATGAAACCACCAGTTATCAGCCTGGTCATGAGGACCACTTGATGCGAGGTGACCGCTCAATACCGGCCAGAGATTGGGGTCAAACACGGGTGTCGGACAATCAGTGGAGCTGTAGCCTCTGGCTGTCCTGGGAAATAACAGCACAGAGTTATTGGGGCTCGGATGGGAAAACTTATGACCTTTCAATTTAACGTGATAAATGTTTCTGATCATAAGATCTAGAACTGCAGTAACATGTATTGAAATCATAAGCACGTTCACTATTTGTAAAATGACCACTATTGGTTAAAAGTGATACAGAAACGGTAAAGCCATTTTCACGTGTAAACCTAACGCATTGAAAATCCTCATCTGTTGACAAGAGACACGCGTATATTTCTTCTATAATAGATACGGATCATAAGTGACTCAGGAACTCGATGGAATGTCTGAAAGATCGACACAGGGACGTTTCACTTATTTTCGCACCTCATGCAAGGCCCTATTTATCACATCACGACCTCAGATCTCATCAAAAGGACAAGTCCTGCCGCCGCCGCCGCCGCTGCCGCCGCAATTAGCGACAAGAGGCACTGCAGCTGACCAGATTGCTGACCAAGGCCTCTTCTCCCCACGGGAGTAGGCGCTAGTTAGCACCAATGCTCAAGTTTCCGGCCCAAATTCACGAATGTGAGTCCAGCGAAAAGTTGAGGAACGTAATATGTGAATGAGAAGTTCACAAAATTGAAAAATTACATTTAAAAAGAAAAAAAATATATATAGAAATCCAGAGTATTAAACATAACAACAACGATTTTGAGTAAAGTAAATTGTAATGAATGAGGAATTCACGAGAGACAAAACTTTTACCCAAAGAAAAGAAGAAGAAAAAAGGGAAAAAAAACTAATACGTCCGATATTTGACATGATGCTTATAAGAACTGAACGCCGGCAGTTTCATTTTGTCTTGTTTGAGAAACAGTCGACATTAAACTACGAAGATTCCCGAATTCTCTATTACAGGGATGCGTTAACCCATTATCAAGTGGATAAAAAAAACTTGAGAGAGAGAGCACCAAACAATGGCATGTGTGTAAAGTACAGAGAAAGAGAGAGATGCACAAGAAGATTGTGAGTTCCTTTCAGCAATCGCCAATTACAGTGCCATATAATTGAGGGCAAGCGGGGTGGAGTGGGGGTAGCTGGGGGCGAGGGGGGCCTCTTATTATCCAGGGTGTGAGTGCCGTATCATTGGGTTATGAGAGCGTTCTCTTATGTGATGGCGGCCTGCAATTTCTGCTGTGCGAGTATTATATGTGTTTGTGCAGAGGTTCGTAACGATTGATAAACGTACGTGCAGTAGAAAGCCGTTATATCGAGATTGATTATGTCGAATGTTTTAATGTTATACTGAAGTTAGTTTAGTTTAGTTTCGGGGTAGCGCTGTTATATCCAAAACAAGAAACCCTTTAAAAACCGTAAAGTTAATGTTTGTTGCTGTGTTGTCATTTTGTTTCGTTTTTTGTGTTATTTTTTGTTTTGTTGTGTTGTTGTTTGTTAGTTTTTTTTTTGCTTTTTTTTTGTTTTTTTGTTTTTTTTGCTATGTTCAGTACTGTACAGTCCATGATTATTTTTAAATATTATTTTTAAATATTATACGGACATACTGATGATGCTGGTCAAGAATTAAAGTCTTAGTATACTGGGGATCGTATTTCATGGATCTCATGAAATTCTCACTTTGGAGCACACACCCCTTTCCCAAAAAACGTGATCTGCCAGTGAGCAATCTGTTTACCATTTAGATATAAGTAGCACATGCCGCTTATCTCGTAAAAGGCAAAGGGGGAGAAACAAAATCTAAACCCTATTAGAGAAAATCACTCCCAGGAGGGGCGTCCATGGCTAAAGAGGCACTTGGCGAAACATCAGACCTTAGTTAACGTACCGTGTTCCGTCGCCCTTTGCAAAATTACGCTTTTTGTACAACCTGGCCAAGAAAAAATAGCATGTGCATTAATTGTGAGAATACATACAGAAATTCAGAATGGTGTAAAATGCGAGCCAAACACAGAAAGAAATGATAAAAACGTCGATCTTGTATGTCACAAGATCCCTTGGGAAGGGGGTCAGGTGAGATTGTATAGGGCCTATTGATTGCAACACAGGCAACACTAAACTATTGCTTCAAAATACGAGTTTATTTGACAGATAAAAAAAATATATGTCACAAAATTGTAGGTAGCCTCGTAGTCATATGAAGCAGTATTGTTGGTAGCCTTATAGTCATATGAAGCAGTGGAGCATGTCAGCAGGGTTTCAGTACTGTTTAATATTCAGCATTGTATATTTTGCAGATTTGTAAATGATTCAATTGTGAAAAGGTAAAATTTGAAAATAAACACTCCAAGGATATAACATTTTTGCGATATATTTCATGAAATGAATAATTTGAATTGATGTGTACAAAAGTTTGCAAATATTATCACATATTTGAAATCAGTTAACAATGGCAAGCCACCGGGATACGCAATTTAAGTCTACATCAAATGAGAAACTAAGCCAAAGTGATGCTCTAAAATCAGAAAAAGGAATACAAAGTGGTAATAAACCGTTTGAGTGTAGTGAATGTGGCAAATGTTTTAGTGCGAGAAGCCAGGTGACCAGACACATGAAAATCCACACTGGGGAGAAAGAACATCAGTGTACAGTGTGTGAGAAATCATTCAGTCAAAGTGGAACTCTGAAAACCCATATGAATATTCATACAGGAGAAAAGCCTTTTGAGTGTAGTCAATGTGGCAAGTGTTTTAGTGACAGGAGCACATTGACCAGGCACATGAGAATCCACACTGGAGAGAAAGAACATCAGTGTATAGTGTGTGAAAAATCATTCAGTCGAAGTGAGCATCTGAAACAACATATAAAAATCCACACTGGGGAGAAAGAACATCAGTGTGCAGTGTGTGCGAAAGCATTCAGTCAAAGTGGGCATCTGAAAACGCATATGAATATTCATACAGGAGAAAAGCCTTTTGAGTGTAGTCAATGTGGCAAGTGTTTTAGTGACAGGAGCACATTGACCAGGCACATGAGAATACACACTGGAGAGAAAGAACATCAGTGTATAGTGTGTGAGAAATCATTCAGTGAAAGTGGAACTCTGAAAAAACATATGAAAATCCACACTGGTGAAAAAGAATACGAGTGCAGCGTATGTGGCAAGTGGTTTATTCGAAGTGACTACTTGATCACCCACATGAAAATCCACACTGGAGAGGCAGAACATCAGTGTATAGTGTGTGAGAAATCATTCAGACACCGTGGAAATCTTACAATACATATGAGAACTCACACTGGTAAAAAACCGTATAGGTGTGGAATTTGTGAAAAATCATTCAGTGAAAGTGGAACTTTGAAAAAACATATGAAAATTCCACACTGGTGAAAAAGAATACGAGTGCAGCGAATGTGGCAAGTGGTTTAGTCGAAGGGACCACTTGACCACCCACATAAGAATCCACACTGGAGAGAAAGAACATCAGTGTACAGTGTGTGAGAAATCATTCAGAAAAAGTGGAGATCTGAAAATACATATGAGAACTCACACTGGTGAAAAACCGTATAGGTGTGGAGTTTGTGAAAAATCATTCAGTCAAAGTGGAACTCTGAAAAAACATATGAAAATCCACACTGGTGAAAAAGAATACGAGTGCAGCGAATGTGGCAAGTGTTTTAGTCGAAGGGACCACTTGACCACCCACATAAGAATCCACACTGGAGAGAAAGAACATCAGTGTACAGTGTGTGAGAAATCATTCAGCCGCAGTGAAACTCTGAGAAGACACATAAGAATCCACACTGGAGAGAAAGAACATCAGTGTACAGTGTGTGAGAAATCATTTAGAAAAAGTGGAGATCTTGCAAGCCATATGAGAACTCACACAGGTCATAAACCGTATAGGTGTGGAGTTTGTTTTAAAAGTTTCTCTCACAGGTCTGCTGTTGTTAGACACATGCGCATTCACATGGGAGAGAAACCATACAAGTGTGATCACTGTTAGAAATGTTTTGCTCAAGGTTCTGATTTGAAGATCCACAAGCACTCACACACTGGTGACAAACCATTTTACTGCCATATTTGTCAAATTTAACAATCAAGATGTCAAGTAATTATGAACCAATCAATTAAAAACTTCCTGTTGAAATATCTGAATAACTAACCGGTAACTTTATTTTATTTAGGATTTTTAGTGGTACTTTTATTATGGAGCAATAAACTGTTCTGTATATATCTCTTGTTCATCTGTCCACAAATACTTATAAATGAAAATAATTTTGAAATTAGTTTTTGTTGATCTGATAAAATTCTGTATGTAGAAAAACAATAAACCTAAACTGCAATTTGTAATGTTACCATAAAATCTACAGTCTACATGAATTGAGCTAAAGCAAGCCATTATGTACTTTTCATCATCATTATCTATCCTTTATTGTAGAATATACAAGATTTAGGGACATTATATCTCTCAAAGTAATTTTAGTAATAACTTTATGCATTCTTAAGATGTATTCTAACGTCTTCTAACATACTGTGGCTACCATTTTTTCCACCAATTCACAATTCAAACGTTTAACAGGTTCAAAAGTTAGACTAAATTGAATTTTATTCTCTGATGTCTTTGTGTTCTAGCAGCACTTCTTCATGAGAAAAATTATCTATAAATATTTAGCAAACAATACTTAACAGTTCATGATATATATATATGTGTGTGTGTGTGTGTGTGTGTGTGTGTGTGCGTGCGTGCGTGCGTGCGTGTGTGTGTGCGTCATATATATTATTGGAAGTTATAAATGATTCCATTTGTTACAAATTGCTCCTAAGTATATTTGGTTATGGTGACTGATTTTAGGTTATATATTTCTTAGGCAAGTGACCTATTTATGCAATTTCATTAACATTGGAGTCTTGTTTCAGGTTAATGACCTACAACATTTTTCATAATGTACTATAGTTGATGATGAAACAGATTAGATTTAACCTTAGGCTTTAGGCTAATCCAATAATCAAGTATTAATATTAACCCTAAGAACTGTGCACCAAGGAACAGAAAGTCTAAAGATGAATCATTAAAATTCTAACAAAATCCTACACATTCATCATACACCTTTTTCTTCATATCGTTCACGTTGCTCTTCGTGATTTTCATTTCAAGCTGTTTGGGTTGTGGCTGTTTTGGTTTTTGCGGTCGTGGTGGTGAAAAAACACAACGTGCCCCTATCGAAGAGCGGCAAGAGCTCACTCCCGAATATAGAATACAGAAATCCAGCGTATTAAAAAGCAAAAACAATGATTTTGAGGAATGTAATACAGGAGAAACTCACGAGAAACACGCCAATGAGTACAGAACGCCGGCAGTTTCATTTTGAAACAGACTATAGTAAACTACGAACATTCCCGAATTCTCCATTACAGGGATGCGTTAACCCATTATCAAGTGGATAAAAAAAACTTGAGAGAGAGATCACCAAACAATGGCGTGTGTGTAAAGTACAGAGAAAGAGAGAGATGCACAAGAAGATTGTGAGTTCCTTTCAGCAATCACCAATTACGGTGCCATATAATTGAGGGCAAGCGGGGTGGAGTGGGGGTAGGTCTGGGGGCGAGGGGGCCAAGCTCTTATTATCCAGGGTGTGAGTGCCGTATCATTGGCTTATGAGTGCGTTCTCTTATGTGATGGCGGCCTGCAATTTCTGCTGTGCGAGTATTATATGTGTTTGTGCAGAGGTTCGTAATGATTGATGAACGTACGTGCAGTAGAAAACCGTTATATCGAGATTGATTATGTTGAATGTTTTGTTATATTGAAGTGAGTTTAGTTTAGACTCTTGGCAACGCTATTATATCCAACACAAAAGATCCTTTGAAAACCATAAAGTTAATGTTTGTTGCTGTGTTGCTGCTTTTTTGGTTGTTGCTTTTTTGCTCTGTTTTCTTGTTTTCTTGTTGTTTTTTGTTTTGTTTTTGTTGTTGTTGTTTGCTATGTTCAGTACTGTACAGTCCATGATCATTTTAAACATAAAATATGCATACTGATAATGCTGCGCAAGATTTAACTCTTAGTATACTGGGGCTCGTATTTCATGGATCTCATGAAATTCTCACTTTGGAGCACACACCACTTTCCCCAAAAACGTGATCTGCCAGTGAGCAATCTGTTCACCATTTAGATATAAGTAGCACATGCCGCTTATCTCGTAAAAAAATCTAAAAGGGGGGAGAAACCTGGAATGAGGGCAGGAGGCCTGGCCGTTGTCTGTACTGGGATGTTCGCTTTGCTTGAGGGAGGATTGACGACCCGCTGGGATCTCACTTCTATATGAACCGCTGATTGTCTATGTTCTATTGTGTTGTTAAACGTGACCGTGAAAGGTCCGTTTTGCTAAGTAAGTTCTAATAAGATCCAAAAGTGACTATTGTTTTCATCCTTTATTTTATTCTTCAAATATTAGTGACCGCAATCTTAACTAATTTAAACACACAACTTATACATAAACCTAGTGCCTTTCTTTATCTTGACACTTACAATTGGCTAGCCTGATGTTTTCAGCTGCCTTCAATCTGCGGCTAGAATGCCGAGTCTATGGTGGTCTCTCGTTGTAAGGTTGACACTGTGTACATCCTACTCATATTTATACCCATTTTTTGCTGACGTAGTCAACTGCTGGATCAGCATAATATTGTACATGTTCCATCATGTCTTGAGGCAAGGTCTATTTCTAGCCCTTCCTACACAAAACATGGACGTCTCATGGAGATTTCCAGGGGAATCCTGGCCTTGTGTTTTGTTGTTCTTGGGAAATGCCTGCAGGGAATACCTGCTTGACATTGTATCATGAGCAAGACAATTGTGTGGTCATGACACATGACAGCCCTCAGGGGTTGGGTAGAGGGAGGATTTTAGGGATGAGCTTTCTTCTAATGTTTGGGGAGGCTATCAAGTTTTTCTACAAATCTATCTAAAAAGTTACCCTTTCTTTGTTCTCATAGGATTCTCTTTGATTAGAGGAGCTTTATCTACCTCCAAAATGGAAGTTCTCTTTAGTATGTGCCTCTTTCATAATGAGATGCACTTCCTTTATCATATAACCTATAACCAAATAAAATTCACAATATACCAAAAAAATATATAATTTATTTGCATAAATACCATAAAACTTTAGCCATTGTTGTTTTTCTGCGAATGGTTTGTGGGTAATTTATGGCGCAGTCCGTGAACGAACGGTCTAGCTCCCACTTGAATGAACGGCAACATAATATCCTATAACTTATAAACCACATTTCTAAAATTCTTGAAATTTGACAGAATGATTTTTATGACATAGACCTTGAATCCTTTAATCTGATAATTTGATAATGACTGGCTCGTTTATAATCATCGTTTAAATTTTCTACGCAATCACAATGTGACGTCACATTGTGACTCGCAAACTCCGCCCCTTAATCTAGATCTTAGATCTACGAAATACTCAACTGAGAGAAAGAACAGCCAGACAGGTCATAGAACTGCAAACACGCACCTGCTACTGCAGTATTTGAATCATGGCAACTGACTCGGACACGGCGGAGTATTTCTCATGCAAAAGATGAATCACAATCAGATGAAAACTTGGGCCTTAGTGGCTACTTGTTTGAGCCAACCAGCCAAGCAGTGATGAGGATGAGAAATGATGATATTGTTAGTGTTGACCATGGAGGCAGCACGCATCGGTAATGAGATTGGTAAGTGCATCACAAACTCAAAGTAGTATTTGTCTTTGATTCAACGTTCAAAAGGAACGTCAAGCGTTTGCCGTCGGAATTCCCTGCAGTATGTTGAGTAAGTTCAAAAGGTCAAATCCTACGTCACGTCGGGCAATTTGGATATGTAATTACTAAATTTGTAAATTATTAAAATATTTATTATAAAAAATCTGGATGAACAAAAATAAAAACAAGATATATTTTTTAATTTATTTAGTTTTTTTCTACACTTAGGCAAACGCCTGGCTGGAAGAAAAAATTCTTTGGCTGCTAGATAAAAATCCTTGCAACTTTAACAAAAATAAAACAATGAATGCGGAAATTGTAAAGGGGGGTTGTGATCAATTTTTTATCACATGAAATCGAGGGGGGTTACCAATTTTTTCACAGAGATTTGAGTGGGGGCTATTATTTTTTTCACAGCATTTTTGGAAAATCCTCCTACCCCACTATATCATAAATACTGAATGGTCCCTTAGTTAACGTACCATCGTCCACTGCCCTTTGCAAAATTACGCGTTTTGTATAATCTGGCCAAGAAAAAATATCACGTTCATTAATTGTAAGAATACATACAGAAATTCAGAATGTTGTAAAATGCGAGCCAAACACAGTACTACCTAAGCCGCGTTCAGTGGGTCTAATGCTTCTATCGGGCGCTCAGCCCTCGAGGGCGGATTTGTGCATTAGTAAGATCTCGAGCCCCCTTCACAGCCGGGACTGAGGTGGGCTGTCTCAACCTACAGACAGCCAGGCTCGGGGACGTGTGTCGGTCAAATTATAAAATGTCTGCAGAAAAAAGCAAATAGTATTTCACACAATAAAGGGAGAACAGGATTTATTGTGTAGAAATGGAGGGCGGTGCATTGTGACTAGAAATCGTAAATATTAACGCTGTTAAATTTTATACTAAAGTAGAATTTGATAAACAAATATTATAGAGAAACAATGAATGTTATTCTGTAAATAAAATCAATTTCGGGTTTTGCTCATCACGATTTGCTATTCAGCAAATTAGCAAAATTAAGGAAATTATAAAAAGGTCTATCTTATATGTCACAAGATCCCTTGGGGAGGGGGTCAGGTGAGATTGTATTGGGCCCATTGATTCCAACACAGACAACACTAAACTATTGCTTCAAAATACAAGTTTATTTGACAGATAAAAAAATATATGTCACAAAATTGTAGGTAGCCTCTTAGTCATATGAAGCAGTATTGTTGGTAGCCTCATAGACATATGAAGCAGTGGAGCGTGTCAGCAGGGTTTCAGTACTGTTTAATATTCAGCATTGTATTACAGTTTGTATATTTTACAGATTTGTAAATGATGCATTTGTGAAAAAACGTAAAATTTGAAAACAGACACTCCAAGGATATAACATTTTTGCGATATATTTCATCAAATGAATAACTTGAATTGATGTGTACAAAAGTTTGCAAATATTACCACATATTTGAAATCAGTTTACAATGGCAAGCCACCGGGATACGCAATTTAAGTCTACATCAAATGGGAAACTAAGCCAAAGTGATGCTCTAAAATCAGAAAAAGGAATACAAAGTGGTAATAAACCGTTTGAGTGTAGTGAATGTGGCAAATGTTTTAGTACGAGAAGCCTCTTGACCAGACACATGAAAATCCACACTGGGGAGAAAAAACATCAGTGTATAGTGTGTGAAAAATCATTCAATCGAAGTGGGCATCTGACACAACATATAAAAATCCACACTGGGGAGAAAGAACATCAGTGTACAGTGTGTAAGAAATCATTCAGTCAAAGTGGGCATCTGAAAACCCATATGAATATTCATACGGGAGAAAAGCCTTTTGAGTGTAGTCAATGTGGCAAGTGTTTTAGTGACAGCAGCACCTTGACCAGGCACATGAGAATCCACACTGGTGAGAAAGAATATCAGTGCAGATTGTGTGAGAAATCATTCGGTCAAAGTTGGAGTCTAAAATCCCATATGAAAATCCACACTGAGGAGAAAGAATATCAGTGTATAGTGTGTGAGAAATCATTCAGACAAAAGGAAGTTCTAAATAGGCACTTAAAAATCCACACAGGGGAGAAAGAATATCAGTGTTTAGTGTGTGAGAAATCATTCACTCAAAGTGGACATCTTAAAAAACATATGAAAATCCACACTGGGGAGAAAGAATATCAGTGTATAGTGTGTGAGAAATCATTCAGGCAAAAGGAAGTTCTAAATAGGCACTTAAAAATCCACACCGGGGAGAAAGAGCATCAGTGTACAGTGTGTGAGAAATCATTTAGTCAAAGTGTAAATCTGAAAACCCATATGAGGATTCATACAGGAGAAAAACCTTATGAGTGTAGTCAATGTGCCAAGTGTTTTAGTCAACAGGCCACCTTGATC
>CM032665.1:43005902-43019655 GCA_019095985.1 Streblospio benedicti
CAGACAAAAAGGGAGTTCTAAATAGGCACTTGAAAATCCACACTGGGGATAAAGAATATCAGTGTTTAGTGTGTGAGAAATCATTCAGTCATAAGGGAAATATGGCAATACATATGAGAATCCACACCGGTGAGAAGCCTTATGAGTGCAGTCAATGTGGCAAGTGTTTTAGTGACAGTAGCGCCTTGACCATCCACATGAGAATCCACACTGGGGAGAAAGAACATCATTGTGCAGTGTGTGAGAAATCATTCACTCAAAGTGGACATCTAAAAAAACATATGAAAATCCACACTGGGGAGAAAGAATATCAGTGTACAGTGTGTGAGAAAACATTCAGTCAAAGTTCAAATCTGAAAACCCATATGAGGATTCATACTGGGGAGAAAGCACATCAGTGTACAGTGTGTGAGAAATCATTCATTCGAAGTGAAACTCTAAAAAGACATATGAAAATCCACACTGGGGAGAAAGAATATCAGTGTATTGTGTGTGAGAAATCATTCAGACAAAAGGGAAGATCTAAAAGGCACTTAAAAATCCACACTGGGGAGAAAGAATATCAGTGTTTAGTGTGTGAGAAATCATTCAGTCATAAGGGAACTCTGACAATACATATGAGAATCCACACTGGTGAGAAACCTTATGAGTGCAGTCAATGTGGCAAGTGTTTTAGTAACAGTAGCACCTTGTCCAAGCACATGAGAATCCACACTGGGGAGAAAGAACATCAGTGTACAGTGTGTGAGAAATCATTCAGTCAAAGTGTGAAATCTGAAAACCCATATGAGGATTCATACAGGAGAAAAGCCTTATGAGTGTAGTCGATGTGACAAGTGTTTTAGTCAACAGGCCGCCTTGATCAGCCACATGAGAATCCACACTGGGGAGAAAGAATATCAGTGCATATTGTGTGAGAAATTATTCAGCTGCAAGGAAGATCTGAAAACCCACAAGAGAACTCACACCGGTGGAAAACCTTAAGGGTGTTGCGTTTTGTGATAAAAGTTTCTCTCACAGGTCGTCTGTAATACAACATATGCACACTCACACGGGAGAGAAACCAATCAAGTGTGATCAGTGTGGGGAATATTTTGCTCAAAATTCTGACTTGAAGATCCACTAGCACATACACACTGGTGAGAAGCCATTTTACTGCCATATTTGTCTCAAATCATTTACATTTGGAAGCAACTTGAAAAAGCACCATATGACTCTGCGTGCCAAGAAGTGAGCTATTGTTACTCAAAATCATCTTTTCCTAAATTGTGCTTGGATACTTGGATAATCTGGATACTTTCTACTTGACAAATTTAATATTAGATGTCAAGTAATTATGAACCAATCAAGTAAAGACTTCCTGTTGAAATATCTGAATAACTAGCTGTTAATTATTTTATTTTTTTAGTGGTAATTTTATTATTATTAGGATTTTTAGTGGTAATTTTTTTATGTAGCAATAAACTGTTCTGTATATTTCCCTTGTTCATCTGTCCATATATACTTATAAATAAAATAATTGTGAAATTAGTTTTTGTTGATCTGATAAAATTCTTTTTGTAGAATAGAACATTAAAGAAAAACTATAAACCAAAACTGCAATTTGTGTTGTTACTATAAAATCTACAGTCCTCTGTCCCAAAACTTACAGCTCCTGCATGAATTGAGCTAAAGCAAGCACCACGCTGACACAGGGCACGGTCAGGATTTGGGCCTTTATCTATATTTCATCATCATTATCTATCCTTTATTGTAGAATATACAATATTTAGGGACATTATATCTCTAAATGTAATTTTAGTAATAACTTTATACAATCTTAATATGTATTCTTAATATATATTCTAACGTCTTCTAACATACTGCGACTACCATATTTTCCACCAATTCACCATTCAAAAGTTTATCTTGTTCAAAAGTTAGACTAGATAAAATTTTATTCTCTAATATTTTTGTGTTCTAACAACATCTCTTCACGAGAAAACTTATATACAAGCATGTAGCAAACAATATTTAACAGTTCAGGATGTCATATATGATATCGGAAGTTATAAATGATTCCATTTGTTACAACTCCCTCCTAAGTATATTTGGTTATGGTGACTGTATAAACAGTATTTTAGGTTATATATTTCTTAGGCAAGTGACCTATTTATGCAATGTCATTAACATTGGAGTCTTGTTACTGGTTAAGAGAAATAATGACCTAAAACATTTTTATTAATGTACTATAGTTGATGATGAAACAAATTAAACTTAAACTTAGGCTAATCCAGTAATCCAGTATTAACATTAAGCCTAAGAACTGTGCACCAAGGAACAGAAAGTCCAAAGGTGAACTATGAAAATCCTAACAATGTTGACTGCACATTCATCCTGCACGTTTTTCTTCATAACGTTCACGTTGCTTCTAGGGAATTTCATTTCAAGCTGTTTGGATTGTGGCTGTTTTGAATTTTGCGGTCGCGGTGGTGAAAAACCCAAGGTGCTCCTGTCGAAGAGAGACAAGAGCTCACTCCCGAATATAGAATATAGAAATACAGCGTATTAAAAACAAAAACAACTATTTCGAGGAATATAATACAGGAGAAACTCACGAAAAACATGCCAATGAGTACAGAGCGCCGGCATTAATATATTTTCATTTTGTCTTGGTTGAGAAACATTCTATACAGTAAACCACGAATATTCCCGAATTTTCCATTACAGGGATGCGTTAACCCATGATCAAGTAGGCAAAAAATCTTGAGAGAGCATAGGCAGATCAAGGGGGCGCAGGGGGCGCGCGCCCCCCATTTTCCTACCAAAATACTTCATTTTCATAGGGTTTTTTTCATGAAATCCCGTAAGTGCGCCCCCTCTTTTCCCAAATGTGCTCCCCTTTTCTGAAAACCTGGATCTGCCTATGAGAGAGAGAACACAAAACACTGGCATTTGTGTAACGCAGTGGCTATTCGTCCGGCGGGCCGGACCGATAGCCGTAGTCTATTCGTCCGGCGACCGCACCAGATCAATAGCGGTTAGGATATTTGTCTGGCGCGCTGGAGGAGTTTATATGTCCGGCTTTTATTTGTGCTTAAATATGTATATTCCAGTGACGAAATCAATTCAACTTAATCATGTTAATTGCATAATTGAGTACATATGTTTATATATTATTATGTTTTATATGGATGTATATTATACATCTGAAATAAAGTTATCTTATCTTATCTCATCTTATTACCTGCAACAATGTAACAATACAACTTAAAAACCGCTCGTTACATGTCCTTTTCTGCATGGTGCTCAAACATGGTGTAAATGTTTGTGCTTTGCAGGTGTTTGGACACACGTATTTCTGGAGTCCACATTGGGCATAGTATATAATGACAGTCACCTACTTTTAATTTACTAAGGCTTGGCTGCTCACTCCGCATTTTGTCTTGTTTGAGAAACAGACTCTAGTAAACTTCGAACATTGCCGAATTCTCCATTACAGGGATGCCTTAACCCATTATCAATCGGATAAAAAAAAACTTGAGAGAGAAAGAGCACCAAACAATGGCATGTGTGTAAAGTACAGAGAAAGAGAGAGATGCACAAGAAGATTGTGAGTTCCTTTCAGCAATCTACAATTACGTTGCCATATAATTGAGGGCAAGCGGGGTGGAGTGGGGGTAGCTGGGGGCGAGGGGGAGAGCCTCTCATTATCCAGGGTGTGAGAGCCGTATCATTGGCTTATGAGAGCGTTCTCTTATGTGATGGCGGCCTGCAATTTCTGGTGTTCCGGGTATTATATGTGTTCGTAACGATTGAGATACGCAGGTGCAGTAGAAAGCCGTTATATCGAAATTGATTATGTCAAAACCTTTCTTATGTTGAAGTTAGTTTAGTTTAGACGTATCGGGTCAGCGCTGTGATATCAGACACAAGAAACACTTTAAAAACCGTAAAGTTAATGTTTCTTGCTGTGTTGCTCCTTTTTGGTTGCTGCTTTTTTGCTTTGTTTTATTATTTTGTTTGTTTTTGTTGTGATGTCTTGTTTTGCTTTTGCTATGCTCCGTACTGTATAGCTCATTACCATTTTGAATGTTAATTTTTTTTACTGATAATGCTGCTTAAGATTTAACTCTTAGTGTAATGGGTCTCGTATTTATGGGTCTCATGAAAACCTCACTTTGGACCATACAACTCTTTCCCGAACGATAAACATAATACCGTGACCTGCCAGTGAGCAAGCTGTTGACCATTTAGATATAAGTAGCACATGCCGCTTATCTCGTAAAAGGCAAAGGGGGAGAAACAAAATCTAAACCCTATTAGAGAAAATCACTCCCATGAGGGGCGTCCATGGCTAAAGAGGCACTTGGCGAAACATCAGACCTTAGTTAACGTACCGTGTTCCGTCGCCCTTTGCAAAATTACGCTTTTTGTACAACCTGGCCAAGAAAAAATAGCACGTGCATTAATTGTGAGAATACATACAGAAATTCAGAATGTTGTAAAATGCGACCCAAACACTATATACTATAATAAATATAACCACCACGCACCAGTAAGCCGCGTTCAGTGGGTCTAATGCTTCTATCTTATGCTTCTCTCGGGCGCTTACCCCTCGAGGGCGGATTTGTGCATTAGTGAGATCTCGAGCCGCCTTCACAGGGAAGGCTCACTCAACCTGTAGACAGCCCGGCTAGGGGACGTCTGTCGGTCAAATCATAAAATGTTTGCAGAAAAAGTGAATAGTATTTCACACAATAAAGGAAGAGCAGGATTTAGTGTGTAGAAATGGATGGCGGTGCATTGTGACTAGAAATTGAAAACATTAACTCTGCTAAATTCTATAATAAAGTAGAATTTGATAAACAAGTATTATAGAGAAACAATAAATGTTATTCTGTAAATAAAATCAAGTTTGGTTTTCCTCTTCACGATTTGCTATTCAGCAAATTAGCAAAATTAGAAGGAAATTATAAAAAGGTCTATCTTATATGTCACAAGATCCCTTGGGGAGCGGGTCAGGTGAGATTGTATTGGGCGTATTGATTCCAACACAGACAACACTAAACTATTGCTTCAAAATACAAGTTTATTTGACGGATAAAAAAAAAGTGTCACAAAATTGTAGGTAGCCTCGTAGTCATATGAAACAGTATTGTTGGTAGCCTCATAGCCATATGAAGCAGTGGAGCATGTCAGCAGGGTTTCAGTACTGTTTGATATTCAGCACTGTATATTTTACAGATTTGTAAGTGATGCATTTGTGAAAAAAGTAAAATTTGAAAACAGACACTCCAAGGATATAACATTTTCGTCATATATTTCATGAAATGAATAATTTGAATTGATTTGTACAAAGTTTGTTGATATTATTACATAATTGAAATCAGTTTACAATGGCAAGCCACCGTGATGTGCAACTAAACTCTACATCAAATGAGAAATTAAGCCAAAGTGATGCTCTAAAATCAGAAAAAGGAATACGGAGTGTTAAGAAACCGTTCAAGTGTAGTCAATGTGACAAATGTTTTAGTACGAGACGCAATTTGACCACACACATGAAAATCCATGCTGGGGAGAAAGAGCATCTTTGTATAGTGTGTGGAACATCTTTCAGTCAAAGTGAGAATCTGAAAAAACATATGAAAATCCATACTGGGAAGAAAGTACACCAGTGCGCAGTGTGTGCGAAAGCATTCGGTAAAAGTGGAACTCTGAAAACCCATATGAATATTCATACGGGAGAAAAGCCCTTTGAGTGTAGTCAATGTGGCAAGTGTTTTAGTGACAGAAGGACCTTGTCCAGGCACATGAGAATCCACACTGGAGAGAAACAACATCAGTGTACAGTGTGTGAAAAATCATTCAGTCAAAGTGGGAGTCTGAAAAAACATATGAAAATCCACACTGGTGAAAAACCTTATGAGTGCAGTGAATGTGCCAAGCGTTTTAGTGTCAGTAGCGCCTTGACCACCCACATGAGAATCCACACTGGAGAGAAAGAACATCAGTGTACAGTGTGTGCGAAACTATTCAGACAAAGTGGAGGTCTGGCAATACATATGAGAACTCACACTGGTAAAAAACCGTATGGCTGTGGAGTTTGTGATAAAAGTTTCTCTCACAGGTCTGCTGTTGTTAGACATATGCGCATTCACACGGGAGAGAAACCATACAAGTGTGATCAGTGTGATAAATGTTTTGCTCAAAGTTCTGATCTGAATATGCATAAGCGCGTACACACTGGTGAAAAGCCATTTTACTGACATATTTGTCACAAATCATTTACTTCTGGAAGCAACTTGAAAAAGCACCATATGACTATGCATGCCAAGAAGTGAGCTATTGTTACTCAACATCATATTTTCCTAAATTGTGCTTGCATACTTGTATAATCTGGATACTTTCTACTTGACAAATTTAACATTCAAGATGTCAAGTAATTATTAACCAATCAATTAAAAACTTCCCGTTGAAATATCTAAATAACTATGGTAATTTTATTATGGAGCAATAAAATGTTCTGTATATATCTCTTGTTCATCTGTACATATATAAAATAAAAAAGTAATTGTGAAATTAGTTTTTGTTGATCTGATGAAAGTATTTGTTTAGAATTGAAAATTAAAGACAAACAATAATTAAAAGAGAATTTGAAAAGGAGACTTCAAGAACTCAAAACGCTTATGAATAAACTTGAAATCAAAATTAATCTTTAGAACAAAAATTTTTCATCTTATTAAGAATACAGCCATAAAAGAAAGCAATACACTATTGACATTTGTAAGAATACATGCAGAAATTCAGAATGTTGTAAAATGCGAGCCAAACACAGTACTACCTACGCCGCGTTCAGTGTGTCTAATGCTTTATCGGGCGCTCATCTCTCGAGGGCGGATTTGTGCTTTAGTGAGATCTCGAGCCCCCTTCACAGCCGGGACTAAGGTGGGCTCACTCACCCTTCACACAACCTGGCTAGCTCTATCTGTCAAATCATAAAATGTCTGCAGAACAAGTGAATGGCAGACATGGCCAGGATAGATCTTTGAGCAACCGTAGCAGCCTGGCTTGTTCATAATTAAAAGGGTAGATACGTAAATAACCATGGCATTGTTAAGTATATACATATATGAGTTAACAAAATAAAACAAATTAATCAAAGGCAAACTAAAATAATAAGGAACACGGATTGTTTTTGGTTAACAGAAGTACAATGTACACCATGACGGCTTCCTTACAAAATTGCGTAACAATCAATCAATCAATCAATCAAAATCTAACTCTGTTTGAACAGGTCCTTATCATTCCTCATATAAGACCTGTACTTGATTATCTGCAGAGTCCCGGTTCACGGTTTCCATCGGTATAATGTCAAATACATCAGATATATGTATATGTTTTTTTACTGATCACCTCAGTATTATACCGAGTCACTTCACCACACGAAGAATGGAACTTATGCTATTATGATTCTGAGGCTCTTTACCACTCAAAGAAATGAATGTGTGACGTATTTCACACAATAAAGGAAATACAGCATTTAGTGTGCAGAAACGGAGGGTGGGGGTGCGTTGTGACTAGAAATTGTAAATGTTAATTTTTGCTGCTTTATTCTTTATTCAAGTAGATTTTGATAACTGATTATAAGAAAAAACGATAAATCTTATTTTGTAAGCAAAATCATTTTCAGATTTTGCTCATCATGATTTGCTATTTAGCAAATTAGCAAAATAAGAACGAATTTATGAAAAAGCTTTATTATATAAAATTTTTACAGATCCGAAAAATGGTGTATTTGTGAATAAGTAAAAATTTTAAAGCAAACACTCTTAGGATTTAACATTTTTGTGCGATATATTTCATGAAATGAACAATTTGAATTGATTAATACAAAAGTTTGTAGATATTATTACATATTTGAAATCAGTTTACAATGGCAAGGCACCGTGATATGCAACTAAAGTATACATCAAATGAGAAATTAAACCAAAGTGATGCTCTAAAATCAGAAAAAGGAATACAGAGTGGTGAGAAACCGTTCGAGTGTAGTGAATGTGGCAAGTGTTGTAATACAAGAAGCAACTTGACCAGACACATGAAAATCCACACTGGGGAGAAAGAATATCAGTGTACAGTGTGTGAGAAATCATTCGGTCGAAGTTCGATTCTAAAATCCCATATGAAAATCCACACTGGGGAGAAAGAATATCAGTGTATAGTGTGTCAGAAATCATTCAGACAAAAGGGAGTTCTAAATAGGCACTGGAAAAACCACACTGGGGAGAAAAGAATATCAGTGTTTAGTGTGTGAGAAATCATTCAGTCATAAGGGAACTCTGACAATACATATGAGAATCCACACCGGTGAGAAACCTTATGAGTGCAGTCAATGTGGCAAGTGTTTTAGAGACAGTAGCACCTTGACCAGCCACATGAGAATCCACACTGGGGAGAAACAATATCAGTGTATAGTGTGTGAGAAATCATTCACTCAAAGTGGACATCTACAAAAACATATGAAAATCCACACTGGGGAGAAAGAATATCAGTGTACAGTGTGTGAGAAAACATTCAGTCAAAGTTCAAATCTGAAAACCCATATGATGATTCATACAGGAGAAAAACCTTATGAGTGTAGTCAATGTGCCAAGTGTTTTAGTTTACGTAGCACCTTCGCCAGGCACATGAGAATCCACACTGGAGAGAAAGACCATCAGTGTACAGTGTGTGAGAAATCATTCACTCAAAGTGGACATCTGAAAACCCATATGAGGATTCATACAGGAGAAAAGCCTTTTGATTGTAGTCAATGTGGCAAGTGTTTTCGCGACAGTAGCGCCTTGATCAGCCACATGAGAATCCACACTGGGGAGAAAGAATATCAGTGCATATTGTGTGAGAAATTATTCAGCTGCAAGGAAGATCTGAAAACCCACAAGAGAACTCACACCGGTGGAAAACCTTAAGGGTTTTGCGTTTGTGATAAAAGTTTCTCTCACAGGTCGTCTGTAATACAACATATGCGCACTCACACGGGAGAGAAACCAATCAAGCGTGATCAGTGTGGGAAATGTTTTGCTCAAAATTCTGACCTGTAGATCCACAAGCGCACACAAACTAGTGAGAAGCTATTTTACTGCCATAGTTGTCACAAATCATTTCCATTCGGAAGCAACTTGAAAAAGCACCATATGAGTCTGCATGCCAAGAAGTGAGCTGTTGTTACTCAACATCATCTTTTCCTAAACTGTGCTTGGATACTTGGATAATCTGGATACTTTCTACTTGACAAATTTAACATTCAAGATGTCAAGTAATTATGAACCAATCGATGAACTAAAGACTTCCCGTTGAAATTTCTAAATAACTAACTGGTAGTTTTATTTATGGAGCAATAAACTGTTCTGTATATATCTCTTGTTCATCTGTACATATATACTTGCAAATAAAAGTAATTGTGAAATTAGTTTTTGTTGATCTGATAAAATTCTTTGTGTAGAATAGAACATTAAAGAAAAACAATAAACAAAAACTGCAATTTGTGTTGTTACCATAACTTATAGCTACTGCATGAATTGAGTTAAAGCAAGCACCACCCTGACACAGGGCACAGTCAGGCTTTGGCCCATTATGTATTTTTCATCATCATTATCTATCCTTTATTGTAGAATATACAATATTCAGGGACATCATATCATTAGATGTAATTTTAGTAATAACTTTATACAATCTTAATATGTATTCTAAAGTCTTCTAACATACTGTGGCTACCATATTTTCCACCAATTCACAATTCAAAAGTTTATCTGGTTCAAAAGTTAGACTCGATTAAATTCCATTCTCTATTATTTTCGTGTTCTAACAACATCAGGAGAAAAATTCTATACATACATGTAGCAAACAATATTTAACAGTTCAGGATAAACATATGTCACTTATGTTATCGGAAGTTATAAATGATTCCATTTGTTACAACTCCCTCCTAAGTATATTTTGTTATGGTGACTGTAGAAAACAGTATTTTATGTTATAAATTTCTTAGGCAAGTGACCTATTTATGCAATCTCATTAGCATTGGAGTCTTGTTAAGAGAAATAATGACCCAAAACATTTTTTTCATAATGTACTATAGTTGATGATAAAACAATTTAAACTTAAACTTAGACTCAAGGCTAATCAAGCGATCCAGTATTAACATTAACCCTAAGAACTGTGCACCAAGGAACAGAAAATCTAAAGGTGAACTATGAAAATCCTAACAATGTTGACTGCACATTCATCATGCATCTTTTTCTTCATAACGTTCACGTTGCTTCTAGGGATTTTCATTTCAAGCTGTTTGGATTGTGGCTTTTTTTTGTTTTTTGCGATTGTGATGGTGAAAAAAAACACAACATGCTCCTATCGAAGAGAAACAAGCGCTTACTCCCGACGCTGACAAGCTTCAAGCACTCAGTGTCCCAGCAGTTGGATGAATTCAAAGCAACAGAACTGCACAGAACCTTCCATTTGATAAGTATAGTTGACTAATCTTAATAATGAGTGAACAAGGTGGTGAAGTTTTTGTACCAATTGAATATGTCACAATCACATAGGCAGATCCAGGATTTCGAAAAAGGGGGATGCACTTAAGGAAAAGTATTTCATCAAAAAACGATGAAAATGAAGTATTTTGGTGGGAAAAGGGGGGACGCGTGCCCCTGCCCCCTCCCCCCCCCCATGTCACATTCCACGTATGATAGACGTGTATGTGGTGAAAAGTCAGCAATAAAGAGTGGTTAGTTACATGATAGTAATAAACATACTCTTGTTTGCTAGATGGATTAATCACAAATTTATCATTGTGCTATTTTCATTTTGTTCTAAAAATCTTTTTCTTTTATAACAATTGTGTTCGGGATAATAGTTCAAACTATCTACCGTTCAACAGATGTTAATAAGCGCACCCCAAAAACATTTCACTATATTCATGCATTTTTTTTCTTTGCTTGCTCACTTTGAACGACAAGTGTCGACATGTATGAACCGCGAACATTCTTTCACAACACATCCGGCATATATATTCATTAGAGTTTGTTTTTTCAGAACGCAACTGGCGTGTTCGTCTTATTCACAATGCACCCCGTGCATGCCAGCGTATTTAGTCTTACAAAATGGCGCCAGTTGTATATAAAATCGGTGATTTCCATCTGGCTGGGACTTTCAAATTTGCATATCCAGCTGGCAGAAAAAAGGAACAGGTCAACCATTTGAATGCCAGCTGGTAAATTTCAATTTCTGACCACACCTTTGGCTGGCAACTGTGAAGGTACAGTTTGGCTGGCAAATTTTTAGGTACAGCTCATCTTCACTATAACAATGATTGAAAAAAGTTTGCATTTCTTTTACTTAATGCATGGTTTTTAATCATTCATTATTTACATGTCTGCTCACAGACCTCATGACTACAATGCAAATGCTGTACCTTCAAAAATGCATCTTCCCAGCTATGGGAAGCTGTACCTTCAAAATAACATGTTCCCAGCTGGCTAGAAGCTGTACCTTCAAAATCCGAATTTTTGCCAGCTATGAAAAGCTGTTCCCTGAATTCCGTGTGATTTTACCAGCTGGGAAAATTAGACTTTTGTCCTCCTGCTGGCCGGCAAACTTTGAAATCCTCAACTGGCTGGGAATGAAGGAACAGCTTTAACTAATTAATTTGACTAATTAATTATCAGTAAATAATTTTTAACTGAATTTTAATGCATTTCAATGCATTTGAAACATATTTAGAAAAATGTGTCTTCGGCTGCTCCTGACTGTCAAAGTCCACACGAGTGATGATACAATTACGCTTTATACGCTTTGGTTCTATTCAAACGTTCATTATTTCGTTGCTCTCTCCAGCGATGACCAATACTTTAACTTGAACGACTAAAAGTTTTCGGAAATATTTACAGATTTGAAGAGGAAACGATACAGTCATTCATGGACATCATTTCCACACTTCCACCCTGCCATTTACACCACAAGACCCGTATAACTTGCCACGTATACACAACAACCAAGCTAGCAACATGGCGGGGTCGCCAAGTAAGGGACCAAGCCAAAAGTTGCGCGTCTGATAACTAAGTTAATTCTTTAACTTAGCTCAGAGACCCCCCCCCCCCCCACCCGGGTACCCCCACCCTGTTAAGTTAATTAGTAAAAAGTTGATTTAGCGGAATGACAACCCCCCACGCCCACCCCCAGGTAATATCTTAAAAAGTTGAATGTGCACTTTAAAAAATCTTGATTAACAAATGTTTGGTCTCAAAATTAACTATTAAAAATAAAAAAAAAACAATATGAACCAACAAAGTTTGGAACTGGGCTGTTAAAAAGCGGATTTTGTCGGATGGCACAAGTTAATTGGGCCTACTGACCCCCTCCCCGCCTAAGTTGAATAATTAACTTAGAAATCCGACATTGATCTTTTGGCTTGGTCCCTAAAGGTAGTCTATTGAAAGCCTGTTAATTGTTTTTATCTTTTACGTGACTACTGATCATGATTATTAATGCTTTACCAACAGTACGCTTGTTCAGCATTTTGCTCAGCAGTTATTGCGTCTCGAGGCAACCAAAGAAAACATACCAGTTGACTGAACACAATGAAAAAACGACATAGCGTACCCATGCATTTTTGATAGCGAACCCGGTCGCGCAGTGCGGACTTCTTGAGAATGTAGATCAATGTACACGTGCAACATGCATTTTTCATGGTTGCCAGCAACGGACGTGTCTGCAGATATAAGGGTGGGCATCGGAACTGAAGCCTAAAGTGATGAGAACTAGATAAAATATTCTTAAAGCCATAAGGAATTCAAGTAGCATCTTACAAATGTCCATCTGCAGATCTCTTTGGAAAAAAATTCAAACCGTGACTTTTCTATAAATGATGCTGGGAAAATGAGCTTGGACGTATGCAGGATGCACCATTTTTACCCATGCCTCCCCTGGAAACAAATGCATTCTGGGAATGCCACGATCTGGATAAAAGGGTGCGGGCTTTCTGCAGAGAGACAACAACGACGGAGAATCGGCACTTGGACTTTTAGAAGTTTCAATTCAACAACCATACGATTATAAAAGGTATGAAGCTTTCTTAGTTTTTTTTCTACGTAATTAAATTGCTCAGGAATGGCGAATGACTATTGAAGTATAGAAATAAAAATTGAGAAAAGGGAGAGAGAAACTTTTGATTGAGAATGCTGGCACTGTGGTGATATTAATTATTAATGCCAACAGCACATTGGTGCTATTTTGATCGCGCGACTCACTTTTACAGGCCACTGAGCATTTGTGCTATCGTCTGATTAACACATGTTATGATAATTGCAATTAATGATGTACACACAACTTGTTGTTGTTGATTTTGTTCTCCTCTGTTTGCAGTGGTGGCGATGAGAGAAGGCGCAACCGGGCTACTCGTAGTCCTCAGCTTGGCACTTGGTGAGTAGTTTTCTTTTACTTTTAATCCAAGTGGCTCTATCACTATTTTAGTTTTTAGTGCTATATTGAAAAGCATCAGAGACAAGCACGCATGCGTGAGTCTGAATAGATTTATCGCTATTTCCTAATAGTCAGGAGGAATGGTAGCTATACCTGGAAAGTTTCTACAGACTTTTTTTATTGATGGATTTTGGTTCATATATGTCTACAGACAAGAATTCAAGAGGGTGTGCAAAATTTAAAGCGGTGGCATTTTCAAAAATCCAAGATGGCCGCCGTACTGACCTCAAATTCTAAAAGT